>BRZM01001451.1:0-23247 GCA_033238685.1 Lates japonicus
TTTAAATACTTTGATGTTGCTCAAATTGTTCTCAAATACACAATCAAACTACAACAACTGGCCACTTTCTGCCTCTCCTCATACAGAGTTATGTTTTCACCCGTGTCTGTTTGTTTATTATACAGCAAAAAAGTTCTGAACCAATTTGCATCAAACTTGGTGGAGGTTTGAGAAACAGGAAGAACCTGTGAAATTTTGGTGCAGATGTGGTGAAAAGGGCAGATTCAGGAATTTTTATTAACTCTGCTGAGTGCTTCTCTCATTATATATGTCACAATATAATTTTCCAGCCATTCATGACTGTTGTGTGTGTTTGTGGCAGGTAAACCAGGAGAACGTGGTGAAGGTGGGCCACAGACAGGTGGTCAACATGATCCGCCAGGGAGGCAACCGGCTCCTGATTAAGGTTGTGACAGTGAGCCGGAATCTAGACCCTGAAGACACAGCACGCAAAAAAGGTAAAACAGCCTGTAGATGATATTTTTCAGAGTACTAGACCACAAACACAGGAGGATACCAATGATGTTCAATGTTCAGCGCCGTCCCCCCACTCTAATACAGAATCATACATGGATTAAAAAATAAAAATACTAATGAGCCTCAGGTGTGAAGCAGCAGGACCCAGCTGTACATCGTGTATGTAGTAAAAAGGTGTGAAAACCCTTCTGCTGTATGAATCTGCTAACAGTCATACCTCCTGTATTAAAATACCAAAGACTGCAGTAAAGCAGCCTGCTGACTGACAATATGTTATGTAATAATATTCCTCAGAGGCAGGAAGAAACCTGACTTTAGTCCATGTTCACAATGCAAATAACAAAAATAAAACATCACCAGAAGTTCATATATTTCCTTCAGAACCGCTTTTGAAAAGTCGGCTGAATGTTAATGGCCTATTGGACTTTAAAGGTGCTACATGTAAGTTTTTGTTATTGCTACATAGCTCACATTAGCATTAACAGCTGTTTACTGACCAGTCTAGAAGAAATGTTGTGAGTTCAGCATCAAACTTCTTTCCTTTACTCACCAAGAGCTGTGTCCAGATGTGGAAACCAATGCCAATGTTTTTCTACTGAAGTTAGCATGCTAACCAGCTAGCCCTGGCCCGAACAGCCTGTCTCGTTACTTTCCCATAGCAACTCACTCTAGCATCCAGACTGCCCTGAAGAAGGAGCGCTGCTCAGAAGGCATATCATAATCTCCTATATTGTAAACGCAAAATTGTCTGAAGTTCTTGGCGAACAACCGTCAACACCACCCGCTCCGAGCAGGAAACCATGTTCGGCAGCAGAGATAAATTACATATAGCTCCTTTAATCACTTGACACATGCAAAAAAATTTCACCTTTGTGTACATGCACAAGAGACAAACAAAACAGGGGCCCACTGTCCAAAACATCACTCCACAGAGCTATTCAAAAAAAATTCAGTGAGGACCCTTCAGCTGTGGCTTGACATTATATTGTTTTTCTCTGCTACACCAGTTGTGTAGTAGTTGTGTGTCTATGTTACTTAATTCAAAAAGTAATTGCAATGTCATGTTATCTTGGAATAAAAAAAAAAAAAAAAAATGGTGTATTTTATCTCTTCCCTCAGCTCCTCCACCACCAAAGAGAGCTCCCACCACAGCCCTGTCTATGCGCTCCAAGTCGATGACCTCTGAACTGGAGGAACTTGGTAAGAGCATCGTGGTTTGCTTTTTTTTTTTTTTTTTTCCGACTCAGGCACTAGGAAGTCAGTGTCTAACAGTACCTCTCTCTTGTTTTTTGTTCCTCCTTATTCTCATTGATTGGTTAATCTCTCAATAGTGGATAAAGGTAAGCAGTTAATGCTGCATAACCTTTTGCCTTCCATTTCGCCCAACCGCAACATCCATCGGCTCACAGAGGCTGAATGAAGCTTTTGTTCAGGCTAATGCAATTTAAGTTCCCATTACTTGATCATTTTGCTTTTGTTAAAAAAGAAGAAACCTGCTTTTCCTCCCTCCTCATTTCCTGTCCTCCTCTGCCATTATGCATGAAGGACACTCGCTTTTAAAGATCCCTGCATCTATGAGCTGTCGCTGTGGCTACAAGGAGCAAATAAGTGAAAAATGTGACTCTAGAAGGATAGTATCATGTCTGTTTTTTGTTTATTTGTTGTGTTTATATCTGTGTGTGTGGTGAGTACCACCTCAGAGGACCCACAGTGCTTTGCATTTAAAGCACTGTGCTTAATAACATCTGACAGACAAGACAGTAAGCGATTCTGGGAGAGGAGGGAAGAGAGGTCAAAGGAAGGAGGGATAGAAGGGAGGAAGGGCAGGAGGTGTGAAGAGCAGAAGTGATAAGCCACCTGTATCGCGACACATCTGCCATTTAATGATCAGTTTAGCCGACAGTTATTCAGGTGACAGTCTAAACAGTAACCACAGATATTAAATAAATTGTTTTTGTTTTGTGAAATAGCTCCTCTGCTCATCTTCCCTGAAGGTAAATGATTGATATAATAGAAGTGTATTGATTTTTTTAATGATACTGAAGTTGTAGTCCTCATGATTTCAGTCCTTGGCAACACCCACGGTTACCACGGTAACAGTGTGCTTTAATAGTACAGCCATCACTAAGCAGCTACTTTGTCAGAAATAAAAAAAGGAGAAGAGCAGCCGTTGTATTTGTTGTTTTTTACAGTGCAGCCAAACAAACTTGGGTGGTTTTAATAAAGAAGACAGTCAATAGTAACTGTAACTGTGATCTGATTTCATGCTGCTCAGCAGGACACAGTGAAGTTAGGAGACATGCAGCCGGTCGCCTGCAGCTCTTCGTCTAACAGCTCACTGCGACTGCTCCTGATAATGACTTTTGTCTTGTTTTGTAGTTACATTTTAGACAATTGTTTGCACTTGGCACTAACCACAGTGACAAACAATCACACTGCATTTCCTGTGCTTCACAATAAAAGCTCCTCTGTGTTTGACCAGTTTGACACTGTGTGAGGAGAGTGAACAGTAAACAGTGAGGCCAATATGAATGAAATAAAATTACACTGGATTATATGCATGTATTGTTTTCTTGTGAATCCCTAGTGTGTAGGGAGGCGATCTGAATCCAGCGTGGGAATGGCAGACCCCGTCACTACCAACAAAAACTACTATATAGAGCTGTTAGTGAATTATTGCAGAAAAATAAGATGAAAATATTAAGGATTATAACTTGAATATGTCACTGTGGGCTATGGGAACTTGTCATTGGCATTTTTAGTTCAGTAGATCAAAAAGTTAAAAAACAAAACAATAATCATTAATAAATAATGAAAAAATAATTAGCTGCAGTTAGATTGGTAGGTACAGTGGTTGAAAGAGTACTACTGTATACCTTGTATACACTTACAGATCAATCATTAATAAGTGCAGCGTTGTGCCCTGTGTCAAAGGTGTGTAGAGACTAAGAAGAGAGATGAAAGATGAATGAATAAATGAGTGACAGGGGAGAGAATCTGCTTGTATTGCAGAAAATTGCTGACAGAGAAACACCTCTGGTCAGCAGGTTTTTTTTTTCTAGTGCTGATTATTTGACACATTTGCATTTCATTCTTTACTTTAAGTATTTACTGTACAGTAGTAATAGTGTTATTAAGTGCTTTAGTTTGTCCATTTCTAAATGAAAAATACTGGATGCTGCAGTAGGACAAATTTAAATGACTGAATATTCTTTAAAATATTAAGGTTTAACAAATACAAGTTCATATTTGTTTATCTTGGGAAAAGGACTGAGTCTGTTGAAATCTTTTTCTGTCACCCCCCTCCCTCCTAAGCCACACTAAGGAAAAAGAAAGGTGGTAAGTTACTGTAGGCATGTTTAAGTCTGATCCAGTATATTTACAATGATTGATTTATGTCATGTAGTCCCCCCCACACACACCCCACCTCACTGTGATTAACTAACACTGTTGTATTTGTTGATTTAATATTTCTTTAAAGATTTGATTTGTCTGACTCAGCTCCTACTGACTTTCAGTCAAACCAAATGGTGTTTCACTGCGTATTTGCATGATTTTTACACTGTGTTTTTGATTGCAGATGTTTTGAACTTCATTGTGTTCTTAAATGTTGTTGGTGCATGGTTTAATGTTGTAGTGATGTCAAACAGAAAGGTGTTTAAGCTCCTCTGTCCTGTGTTCACAATCACAGATTATTGTTTCTTCTTCCTCTTGACTGGGTTAAGATATTTTCCTGAGTGTTCCCATTTTTCAGTTTTGATTTAAGTAATAGTTCACCACAGCAGCAAGTCCACACTATCCACTTTCTGGGAGAATTTCAGGCTTAAAACACAAAGAAATGTAGTGACAGACCCTTAACACGGTATTATGAAACACTTAACGTGTGTGTTTGTGTTTTTACATATGTAAGTAAAATTTAAAAAAAAAAAAACACTATTGCTGTTAGTCAATAGCTAGTCAATGTTTGTTCATTGTACCTGACCTAAAAATGAATTGCTGTCATGTTTCTTTTCTTCATGTGTTCCTTCTGTTTTTTGGTCCTCCTGTGTTGTTGCAGGCTTGTGTGTATGTGTGTGTCTGTGTGTATGTGTGTGTTTGTGTGAGGAGGTTTCCAGGGCAACCGTGTTGTATGTTGTCTGATATGCTGTAGCTGCTCTCCAATTGGGAGACAGATCGCAGAGAGAAAGAGGGGAAATTAACTTCTGGAGGAAATGCGTCTTTTTTCTGTTTTGTGTGTGTTTGTGTGTTTTAGCTCTAACCATAGTTAAGGTCATTGATGCTCCTTTCCTCCCCTTTCCTCCCCTCCTTCCCACCTCTCCCCTCCCCACTCCTCTCCTCTGTGTGTAGATGCGCAGAAGAAGAGGATTGTTTTCCAAGTCACTCTAAGTAATCACTGCCCCTAATGCATGGAAGCTTTTCTATATCCTAGAGCAGAGCTAGCCAGTGGAGGCGATACAGTGTGAGGGCTAGATCAGGGCTAGCATGTAGCTTCTCTGAGCAAAAACCGTTTAGGTGGACTCTTATCTGATGGCATCATCACACACCAGAGGGAAGTTCAGTCCCACCAAATTTGCCGTTTTCTTTCTCAGTTTTTTTTCACCTTTTTTTTCTGCAACGTGAGAAAGGTGTCAACGGCAAATTTGGTGGGACTGAACTTCCCTCTGGTGTGTGATGATGCCATCAGATAAGAGTCCACCTAAACGGTTTTTGCTCAGAGAAGCTACATGCTAGCCCTGATCTAGCCCTCACACTGTATCGCCTCCACTGGCTAGCTCTGCTCTAGGATATAGAAAAGCTTCCATGCATTAGGGGCAGTGATTACTTAGAGTGACTTGGAAAACAATCCTCTTCTTCTGCGCATCTACACACAGAGGAGAGGAGTGGGGAGGGGAGAGGTGGGAAGGAGGGGAGGAAAGGGGAGGAAAGGAGCATCAATGACCTTAACTATGGTTAGAGCTAAAACACACAAACACACACAAAACAGAAAAAAGACGCATTTCCTCCAGAAGTTAATTTCCCCTCTTTCTCTCTGCGATCTGTCTCCCAATTGGAGAGCAGCTACAGCATATCAGACAACATACAACACGGTTGCCCTGGAAACCTCCTCACACAAACACACACATACACACAGACACACACATACACACAAGCCTGCAACAACACAGGAGGACCAAAAAACAGAAGGAACACATGAAGAAAAGAAACATGACAGCAATTCATTTTTAGGTCAGGTACAATGAACAAACATTGACTAGCTATTGACTAACAGCAATAGTGTTTTTTTTTTTTTAAATTTTACTTACATATGTAAAAACACAAACACACACGTTAAGTGTTTCATAATACCGTGTTAAGGGTCTGTCACTACATTTCTTTGTGTTTTAAGCCTGAAATTCTCCCAGAAAGTGGATAGTGTGGACTTGCTGCTGTGGTGAACTATTACTTAAATCAAAACTGAAAAATGGGAACACTCAGGAAAATATCTTAACCCAGTCAAGAGGAAGAAGAAACAATAATCTGTGATTGTGAACACAGGACAGAGGAGCTTAAACACCTTTCTGTTTGACATCACTACAACATTAAACCATGCACCAACAACATTTAAGAACACAATGAAGTTCAAAACATCTGCAATCAAAAACACAGTGTAAAAATCATGCAAATACGCAGTGAAACACCATTTGGTTTGACTGAAAGTCAGTAGGAGCTGAGTCAGACAAATCAAATCTTTAAAGAAATATTAAATCAACAAATACAACAGTGTTAGTTAATCACAGTGAGGTGGGGTGTGTGTGGGGGGGACTACATGACATAAATCAATCATTGTAAATATACTGGATCAGACTTAAACATGCCTACAGTAACTTACCACCTTTCTTTTTCCTTAGTGTGGCTTAGGAGGGAGGGGGGTGACAGAAAAAGATTTCAACAGACTCAGTCCTTTTCCCAAGATAAACAAATATGAACTTGTATTTGTTAAACCTTAATATTTTAAAGAATATTCAGTCATTTAAATTTGTCCTACTGCAGCATCCAGTATTTTTCATTTAGAAATGGACAAACTAAAGCACTTAATAACACTATTACTACTGTACAGTAAATACTTAAAGTAAAGAATGAAATGCAAATGTGTCAAATAATCAGCACTAGAAAAAAAAAACCTGCTGACCAGAGGTGTTTCTCTGTCAGCAATTTTCTGCAATACAAGCAGATTCTCTCCCCTGTCACTCATTTATTCATTCATCTTTCATCTCTCTTCTTAGTCTCTACACACCTTTGACACAGGGCACAACGCTGCACTTATTAATGATTGATCTGTAAGTGTATACAAGGTATACAGTAGTACTCTTTCAACCACTGTACCTACCAATCTAACTGCAGCTAATTATTTTTTCATTATTTATTAATGATTATTGTTTTGTTTTTTAACTTTTTGATCTACTGAACTAAAAATGCCAATGACAAGTTCCCATAGCCCACAGTGACATATTCAAGTTATAATCCTTAATATTTTCATCTTATTTTTCTGCAATAATTCACTAACAGCTCTATATAGTAGTTTTTGTTGGTAGTGACGGGGTCTGCCATTCCCACGCTGGATTCAGATCGCCTCCCTACACACTAGGGATTCACAAGAAAACAATACATGCATATAATCCAGTGTAATTTTATTTCATTCATATTGGCCTCACTGTTTACTGTTCACTCTCCTCACACAGTGTCAAACTGGTCAAACACAGAGGAGCTTTTATTGTGAAGCACAGGAAATGCAGTGTGATTGTTTGTCACTGTGGTTAGTGCCAAGTGCAAACAATTGTCTAAAATGTAACTACAAAACAAGACAAAAGTCATTATCAGGAGCAGTCGCAGTGAGCTGTTAGACGAAGAGCTGCAGGCGACCGGCTGCATGTCTCCTAACTTCACTGTGTCCTGCTGAGCAGCATGAAATCAGATCACAGTTACAGTTACTATTGACTGTCTTCTTTATTAAAACCACCCAAGTTTGTTTGGCTGCACTGTAAAAAACAACAAATACAACGGCTGCTCTTCTCCTTTTTTTATTTCTGACAAAGTAGCTGCTTAGTGATGGCTGTACTATTAAAGCACACTGTTACCGTGGTAACCGTGGGTGTTGCCAAGGACTGAAATCATGAGGACTACAACTTCAGTATCATTAAAAAAATCAATACACTTCTATTATATCAATCATTTACCTTCAGGGAAGATGAGCAGAGGAGCTATTTCACAAAACAAAAACAATTTATTTAATATCTGTGGTTACTGTTTAGACTGTCACCTGAATAACTGTCGGCTAAACTGATCATTAAATGGCAGATGTGTCGCGATACAGGTGGCTTATCACTTCTGCTCTTCACACCTCCTGCCCTTCCTCCCTTCTATCCCTCCTTCCTTTGACCTCTCTTCCCTCCTCTCCCAGAATCGCTTACTGTCTTGTCTGTCAGATGTTATTAAGCACAGTGCTTTAAATGCAAAGCACTGTGGGTCCTCTGAGGTGGTACTCACCACACACACAGATATAAACACAACAAATAAACAAAAAACAGACATGATACTATCCTTCTAGAGTCACATTTTTCACTTATTTGCTCCTTGTAGCCACAGCGACAGCTCATAGATGCAGGGATCTTTAAAAGCGAGTGTCCTTCATGCATAATGGCAGAGGAGGACAGGAAATGAGGAGGGAGGAAAAGCAGGTTTCTTCTTTTTTAACAAAAGCAAAATGATCAAGTAATGGGAACTTAAATTGCATTAGCCTGAACAAAAGCTTCATTCAGCCTCTGTGAGCCGATGGATGTTGCGGTTGGGCGAAATGGAAGGCAAAAGGTTATGCAGCATTAACTGCTTACCTTTATCCACTATTGAGAGATTAACCAATCAATGAGAATAAGGAGGAACAAAAAACAAGAGAGAGGTACTGTTAGACACTGACTTCCTAGTGCCTGAGTCGGAAAAAAAAAAAAAAAAAAGCAAACCACGATGCTCTTACCAAGTTCCTCCAGTTCAGAGGTCATCGACTTGGAGCGCATAGACAGGGCTGTGGTGGGAGCTCTCTTTGGTGGTGGAGGAGCTGAGGGAAGAGATAAAATACACCATTTTTTTTTTTTTTTTTTATTCCAAGATAACATGACATTGCAATTACTTTTTGAATTAAGTAACATAGACACACAACTACTACACAACTGGTGTAGCAGAGAAAAACAATATAATGTCAAGCCACAGCTGAAGGGTCCTCACTGAATTTTTTTTGAATAGCTCTGTGGAGTGATGTTTTGGACAGTGGGCCCCTGTTTTGTTTGTCTCTTGTGCATGTACACAAAGGTGAAATTTTTTTGCATGTGTCAAGTGATTAAAGGAGCTATATGTAATTTATCTCTGCTGCCGAACATGGTTTCCTGCTCGGAGCGGGTGGTGTTGACGGTTGTTCGCCAAGAACTTCAGACAATTTTGCGTTTACAATATAGGAGATTATGATATGCCTTCTGAGCAGCGCTCCTTCTTCAGGGCAGTCTGGATGCTAGAGTGAGTTGCTATGGGAAAGTAACGAGACAGGCTGTTCGGGCCAGGGCTAGCTGGTTAGCATGCTAACTTCAGTAGAAAAACATTGGCATTGGTTTCCACATCTGGACACAGCTCTTGGTGAGTAAAGGAAAGAAGTTTGATGCTGAACTCACAACATTTCTTCTAGACTGGTCAGTAAACAGCTGTTAATGCTAATGTGAGCTATGTAGCAATAACAAAAACTTACATGTAGCACCTTTAAAGTCCAATAGGCCATTAACATTCAGCCGACTTTTCAAAAGCGGTTCTGAAGGAAATATATGAACTTCTGGTGATGTTTTATTTTTGTTATTTGCATTGTGAACATGGACTAAAGTCAGGTTTCTTCCTGCCTCTGAGGAATATTATTACATAACATATTGTCAGTCAGCAGGCTGCTTTACTGCAGTCTTTGGTATTTTAATACAGGAGGTATGACTGTTAGCAGATTCATACAGCAGAAGGGTTTTCACACCTTTTTACTACATACACGATGTACAGCTGGGTCCTGCTGCTTCACACCTGAGGCTCATTAGTATTTTTATTTTTTAATCCATGTATGATTCTGTATTAGAGTGGGGGGACGGCGCTGAACATTGAACATCATTGGTATCCTCCTGTGTTTGTGGTCTAGTACTCTGAAAAATATCATCTACAGGCTGTTTTACCTTTTTTGCGTGCTGTGTCTTCAGGGTCTAGATTCCGGCTCACTGTCACAACCTTAATCAGGAGCCGGTTGCCTCCCTGGCGGATCATGTTGACCACCTGTCTGTGGCCCACCTTCACCACGTTCTCCTGGTTTACCTGCCACAAACACACACAACAGTCATGAATGGCTGGAAAATTATATTGTGACATATATAATGAGAGAAGCACTCAGCAGAGTTAATAAAAATTCCTGAATCTGCCCTTTTCACCACATCTGCACCAAAATTTCACAGGTTCTTCCTGTTTCTCAAACCTCCACCAAGTTTGATGCAAATTGGTTCAGAACTTTTTTGCTGTATAATAAACAAACAGACACGGGTGAAAACATAACTCTGTATGAGGAGAGGCAGAAAGTGGCCAGTTGTTGTAGTTTGATTGTGTATTTGAGAACAATTTGAGCAACATCAAAGTATTTAAANTATGAGCTGTATGTTTGTTTCTGTGAACTCTACACACTCTCATGTCACCTTTAATTAGAACCAGATTGTCAACCGACGTTTCTCTGACTTTGAAGATGGACTGTGAGGGCAGCGGTCGTAGCTCCCTCTCCTGCCGCCAACATGAATATTGCAGTCATGAGGACTGGCAGTAGGACAGGGAGAGAGTGCTAACACTACCTTCATCATATTTGCATATCTGAAGTTTATATATAGTCATTTTTCTGCCTTTTCCTTGAAGTCTTCTTAGTGCTGCAAGCAATTATCTGCATTATCTGAAAAAAAAATCTAACTATTAAGATTCAGTTGTTAAAGTCATAACTTCATCGTCATGTATCCAAATATCCTCAAATATACTGTAATGGTGCTGCAACTAACAAGTAATATCTTGGTTATTTTAGTCATTTAGTCTATGAATTTTCTTCAGTTTATTACCACACAGGACAATGCAAAGCATCAAATCTTCACATTTGAGAAGCTGTAACTGGATAATGGCTGGAAATATTTAATCTATAATCAAAATTGTTGTTGATTCATTTTCTGTTGCTCTAGATATCATTAAGTCATCTCATCGTTTCACCTCTATGTTCCACACCTCTGTGAAGTATGCACTAATGCATTACATTTACAGTTATTATACAAGAACACTCACACTCAAAGGTGTGTGTGATCATCATATGCAGGCAGTATGTGTAACTGGGACACTTTTTCATATTGCAGCATGATGTTTGTCCCTCCCTCCTCTCTGTGGTTGGTCAGTCCCTGCCGCATCACCTGCCAATCACTCTGACGAGCTGTCTTCTTGGAAATAGCATCAGTCTCAGCATGAAACCACCACAGACTCAAAGTGGCTGAGAGCAACTGCTGCAGATCTGTGCACATGATGCAGAACTGTTGTTTTTTGCTGATTTATATTGTTGTTGTTTTTATAATGCTGTAAAAGTTTTGCTGCTTTAAATCTGTTTTTCAGACGTCACTCTGTCTTGGGTAAACATTGATAATCAGGCTGTTACTCGACTGCAGTCATGTTCTAACAAAGCCTGGAAAACTTACTGGTATGGTCACCCTACAGTATGTCCCTAGGAAATCAAATGGATGAACAAGTTAGTCAGCCAGATTTCACTGGTTCTGCTTCGTGTCTGGACTTCAAAGATATGTGAGGCTCATACCAGTAGTTGTTGTGTTATATAGTATGTTAGAAATCCAGAAAGATGTGATGTAATGCCATATGTGGTGGATTAAGTGTGGTAAGATGACAAAGTCACACAAAAACTGCTAATATTGTCAATGAAGTTTTCTCCTTTTTTCTTCATTTTCCTCTCTGTAGCTCTGCAGATTAGGAGGGGTGACAAAATATTTTCCCACACAGGCTAAGGCTTATTAATATTTTAAATACTTTGATGTTGCTCAAATTGTTCTCAAATACACAATCAAGCTACAACAACTGGCCACTTTCTGCCTCTCCTCATACAGAGTTATGTTTTCACCCGTGTCTGTTTGTTTATTATACAGCAAAAAAGTTCTGAACCAATTTGCATCAAACTTGGTGGAGGTTTGAGAAACAGGAAGAACCTGTGAAATTTTGGTGCAGATGTGGTGAAAAGGGCAGATTCAGGAATTTTTATTAACTCTGCTGAGTGCTTCTCTCATTATATATGTCACAATATAATTTTCCAGCCATTCATGACTGTTGTGTGTGTTTGTGGCAGGTAAACCAGGAGAACGTGGTGAAGGTGGGCCACAGACAGGTGGTCAACATGATCCGCCAGGGAGGCAACCGGCTCCTGATTAAGGTTGTGACAGTGAGCCGGAATCTAGACCCTGAAGACACAGCACGCAAAAAAGGTAAAACAGCCTGTAGATGATATTTTTCAGAGTACTAGACCACAAACACAGGAGGATACCAATGATGTTCAATGTTCAGCGCCGTCCCCCCACTCTAATACAGAATCATACATGGATTAAAAAATAAAAATACTAATGAGCCTCAGGTGTGAAGCAGCAGGACCCAGCTGTACATCGTGTATGTAGTAAAAAGGTGTGAAAACCCTTCTGCTGTATGAATCTGCTAACAGTCATACCTCCTGTATTAAAATACCAAAGACTGCAGTAAAGCAGCCTGCTGACTGACAATATGTTATGTAATAATATTCCTCAGAGGCAGGAAGAAACCTGACTTTAGTCCATGTTCACAATGCAAATAACAAAAATAAAACATCACCAGAAGTTCATATATTTCCTTCAGAACCGCTTTTGAAAAGTCGGCTGAATGTTAATGGCCTATTGGACTTTAAAGGTGCTACATGTAAGTTTTTGTTATTGCTACATAGCTCACATTAGCATTAACAGCTGTTTACTGACCAGTCTAGAAGAAATGTTGTGAGTTCAGCATCAAACTTCTTTCCTTTACTCACCAAGAGCTGTGTCCAGATGTGGAAACCAATGCCAATGTTTTTCTACTGAAGTTAGCATGCTAACCAGCTAGCCCTGGCCCGAACAGCCTGTCTCGTTACTTTCCCATAGCAACTCACTCTAGCATCCAGACTGCCCTGAAGAAGGAGCGCTGCTCAGAAGGCATATCATAATCTCCTATATTGTAAACGCAAAATTGTCTGAAGTTCTTGGCGAACAACCGTCAACACCACCCGCTCCGAGCAGGAAACCATGTTCGGCAGCAGAGATAAATTACATATAGCTCCTTTAATCACTTGACACATGCAAAAAAATTTCACCTTTGTGTACATGCACAAGAGACAAACAAAACAGGGGCCCACTGTCAAAAACATCACTCCACAGAGCTATTCAAAAAAAATTCAGTGAGGACCCTTCAGCTGTGGCTTGACATTATATTGTTTTTCTCTGCTACACCAGTTGTGTAGTAGTTGTGTGTCTATGTTACTTAATTCAAAAAGTAATTGCAATGTCATGTTATCTTGGAATAAAAATAAAAAAATAAAATGGTGTATTTTATCTCTTCCCTCAGCTCCTCCACCACCAAAGAGAGCTCCCACCACAGCCCTGTCTATGCGCTCCAAGTCGATGACCTCTGAACTGGAGGAACTTGGTAAGAGCATCGTGGTTTGCTTTTTTTTTTTTTTTTTTTTCCGACTCAGGCACTAGGAAGTCAGTGTCTAACAGTACCTCTCTCTTGTTTTTTGTTCCTCCTTATTCTCATTGATTGGTTAATCTCTCAATAGTGGATAAAGGTAAGCAGTTAATGCTGCATAACCTTTTGCCTTCCATTTCGCCCAACCGCAACATCCATCGGCTCACAGAGGCTGAATGAAGCTTTTGTTCAGGCTAATGCAATTTAAGTTCCCATTACTTGATCATTTTGCTTTTGTTAAAAAAGAAGAAACCTGCTTTTCCTCCCTCCTCATTTCCTGTCCTCCTCTGCCATTATGCATGAAGGACACTCGCTTTTAAAGATCCCTGCATCTATGAGCTGTCGCTGTGGCTACAAGGAGCAAATAAGTGAAAAATGTGACTCTAGAAGGATAGTATCATGTCTGTTTTTTGTTTATTTGTTGTGTTTATATCTGTGTGTGTGGTGAGTACCACCTCAGAGGACCCACAGTGCTTTGCATTTAAAGCACTGTGCTTAATAACATCTGATAGACAAGACAGTAAGCGATTCTGGGAGAGGAGGGAAGAGAGGTCAAAGGAAGGAGGGATAGAAGGGAGGAAGGGCAGGAGGTGTGAAGAGCAGAAGTGATAAGCCACCTGTATCG
This sequence comes from Lates japonicus, assembly GCA_033238685.1. Classification (NCBI taxonomy): domain Eukaryota; kingdom Metazoa; phylum Chordata; class Actinopteri; family Centropomidae; genus Lates; species Lates japonicus. The sequence goes on from BRZM01001451.1 coordinate 13,913, forward strand.
CGACACATCTGCCATTTAATGATCAGTTTAGCCGACAGTTATTCAGGTGACAGTCTAAACAGTAACCACAGATATTAAATAAATTGTTTTTGTTTTGTGAAATAGCTCCTCTGCTCATCTTCCCTGAAGGTAAATGATTGATATAATAGAAGTGTATTGATTTTTTTAATGATACTGAAGTTGTAGTCCTCATGATTTCAGTCCTTGGCAACACCCACGGTTACCACGGTAACAGTGTGCTTTAATAGTACAGCCATCACTAAGCAGCTACTTTGTCAGAAATAAAAAAAGGAGAAGAGCAGCCGTTGTATTTGTTGTTTTTTACAGTGCAGCCAAACAAACTTGGGTGGTTTTAATAAAGAAGACAGTCAATAGTAACTGTAACTGTGATCTGATTTCATGCTGCTCAGCAGGACACAGTGAAGTTAGGAGACATGCAGCCGGTCGCCTGCAGCTCTTCGTCTAACAGCTCACTGCGACTGCTCCTGATAATGACTTTTGTCTTGTTTTGTAGTTACATTTTAGACAATTGTTTGCACTTGGCACTAACCACAGTGACAAACAATCACACTGCATTTCCTGTGCTTCACAATAAAAGCTCCTCTGTGTTTGACCAGTTTGACACTGTGTGAGGAGAGTGAACAGTAAACAGTGAGGCCAATATGAATGAAATAAAATTACACTGGATTATATGCATGTATTGTTTTCTTGTGAATCCCTAGTGTGTAGGGAGGCGATCTGAATCCAGCGTGGGAATGGCAGACCCCGTCACTACCAACAAAAACTACTATATAGAGCTGTTAGTGAATTATTGCAGAAAAATAAGATGAAAATATTAAGGATTATAACTTGAATATGTCACTGTGGGCTATGGGAACTTGTCATTGGCATTTTTAGTTCAGTAGATCAAAAAGTTAAAAAACAAAACAATAATCATTAATAAATAATGAAAAAATAATTAGCTGCAGTTAGATTGGTAGGTACAGTGGTTGAAAGAGTACTACTGTATACCTTGTATACACTTACAGATCAATCATTAATAAGTGCAGCGTTGTGCCCTGTGTCAAAGGTGTGTAGAGACTAAGAAGAGAGATGAAAGATGAATGAATAAATGAGTGACAGGGGAGAGAATCTGCTTGTATTGCAGAAAATTGCTGACAGAGAAACACCTCTGGTCAGCAGGTTTTTTTTTTCTAGTGCTGATTATTTGACACATTTGCATTTCATTCTTTACTTTAAGTATTTACTGTACAGTAGTAATAGTGTTATTAAGTGCTTTAGTTTGTCCATTTCTAAATGAAAAATACTGGATGCTGCAGTAGGACAAATTTAAATGACTGAATATTCTTTAAAATATTAAGGTTTAACAAATACAAGTTCATATTTGTTTATCTTGGGAAAAGGACTGAGTCTGTTGAAATCTTTTTCTGTCACCCCCCTCCCTCCTAAGCCACACTAAGGAAAAAGAAAGGTGGTAAGTTACTGTAGGCATGTTTAAGTCTGATCCAGTATATTTACAATGATTGATTTATGTCATGTAGTCCCCCCCCACACACACCCCACCTCACTGTGATTAACTAACACTGTTGTATTTGTTGATTTAATATTTCTTTAAAGATTTGATTTGTCTGACTCAGCTCCTACTGACTTTCAGTCAAACCAAATGGTGTTTCACTGCGTATTTGCATGATTTTTACACTGTGTTTTTGATTGCAGATGTTTTGAACTTCATTGTGTTCTTAAATGTTGTTGGTGCATGGTTTAATGTTGTAGTGATGTCAAACAGAAAGGTGTTTAAGCTCCTCTGTCCTGTGTTCACAATCACAGATTATTGTTTCTTCTTCCTCTTGACTGGGTTAAGATATTTTCCTGAGTGTTCCCATTTTTCAGTTTTGATTTAAGTAATAGTTCACCACAGCAGCAAGTCCACACTATCCACTTTCTGGGAGAATTTCAGGCTTAAAACACAAAGAAATGTAGTGACAGACCCTTAACACGGTATTATGAAACACTTAACGTGTGTGTTTGTGTTTTTACATATGTAAGTAAAATTTAAAAAAAAAAAACACTATTGCTGTTAGTCAATAGCTAGTCAATGTTTGTTCATTGTACCTGACCTAAAAATGAATTGCTGTCATGTTTCTTTTCTTCATGTGTTCCTTCTGTTTTTTGGTCCTCCTGTGTTGTTGCAGGCTTGTGTGTATGTGTGTGTCTGTGTGTATGTGTGTGTTTGTGTGAGGAGGGGGAGGTTTATTCCAGGAAATGTTTCACTCACAGATAGGTTTCCAGGGCAACCGTGTTGTATGTTGTCTGATATGCTGTAGCTGCTCTCCAATTGGGAGACAGATCGCAGAGAGAAAGAGGGGAAATTAACTTCTGGAGGAAATGCGTCTTTTTTCTGTTTTGTGTGTGTTTGTGTGTTTTAGCTCTAACCATAGTTAAGGTCATTGATGCTCCTTTCCTCCCCTTTCCTCCCCTCCTTCCCACCTCTCCCCTCCCCACTCCTCTCCTCTGTGTGTAGATGCGCAGAAGAAGAGGATTGTTTTCCAAGTCACTCTAAGTAATCACTGCCCCTAATGCATGGAAGCTTTTCTATATCCTAGAGCAGAGCTAGCCAGTGGAGGCGATACAGTGTGAGGGCTAGATCAGGGCTAGCATGTAGCTTCTCTGAGCAAAAACCGTTTAGGTGGACTCTTATCTGATGGCATCATCCAACTCTCAGGGTCGTTCCCTCATTAAATGTAAAATGAGCAATGAATGTGAAGTCCGACAAGTTTGCCGTTTTCTTTCTCAGTTTTTTTTCACCTTTTTTTTCTGCAACGTGAGAAAGGTGTCAACGGCAAATTTGGTGGGACTGAACTTCCCTCTGGTGTGTGATGATGCCATCAGATAAGAGTCCACCTAAACGGTTTTTGCTCAGAGAAGCTACATGCTAGCCCTGATCTAGCCCTCACACTGTATCGCCTCCACTGGCTAGCTCTGCTCTAGGATATAGAAAAGCTTCCATGCATTAGGGGCAGTGATTACTTAGAGTGACTTGGAAAACAATCCTCTTCTTCTGCGCATCTACACACAGAGGAGAGGAGTGGGGAGGGGAGAGGTGGGAAGGAGGGGAGGAAAGGGGAGGAAAGGAGCATCAATGACCTTAACTATGGTTAGAGCTAAAACACACAAACACACACAAAACAGAAAAAAGACGCATTTCCTCCAGAAGTTAATTTCCCCTCTTTCTCTCTGCGATCTGTCTCCCAATTGGAGAGCAGCTACAGCATATCAGACAACATACAACACGGTTGCCCTGGAAACCTATCTGTGAGTGAAACATTTCCTGGAATAAACCTCCCCCTCCTCACACAAACACACACATACACACAGACACACACATACACACAAGCCTGCAACAACACAGGAGGACCAAAAAACAGAAGGAACACATGAAGAAAAGAAACATGACAGCAATTCATTTTTAGGTCAGGTACAATGAACAAACATTGACTAGCTATTGACTAACAGCAATAGTGTTTTTTTTTTTTAAATTTTACTTACATATGTAAAAACACAAACACACACGTTAAGTGTTTCATAATACCGTGTTAAGGGTCTGTCACTACATTTCTTTGTGTTTTAAGCCTGAAATTCTCCCAGAAAGTGGATAGTGTGGACTTGCTGCTGTGGTGAACTATTACTTAAATCAAAACTGAAAAATGGGAACACTCAGGAAAATATCTTAACCCAGTCAAGAGGAAGAAGAAACAATAATCTGTGATTGTGAACACAGGACAGAGGAGCTTAAACACCTTTCTGTTTGACATCACTACAACATTAAACCATGCACCAACAACATTTAAGAACACAATGAAGTTCAAAACATCTGCAATCAAAAACACAGTGTAAAAATCATGCAAATACGCAGTGAAACACCATTTGGTTTGACTGAAAGTCAGTAGGAGCTGAGTCAGACAAATCAAATCTTTAAAGAAATATTAAATCAACAAATACAACAGTGTTAGTTAATCACAGTGAGGTGGGGTGTGTGTGTGGGGGACTACATGACATAAATCAATCATTGTAAATATACTGGATCAGACTTAAACATGCCTACAGTAACTTACCACCTTTCTTTTTCCTTAGTGTGGCTTAGGAGGGAGGGGGGTGACAGAAAAAGATTTCAACAGACTCAGTCCTTTTCCCAAGATAAACAAATATGAACTTGTATTTGTTAAACCTTAATATTTTAAAGAATATTCAGTCATTTAAATTTGTCCTACTGCAGCATCCAGTATTTTTCATTTAGAAATGGACAAACTAAAGCACTTAATAACACTATTACTACTGTACAGTAAATACTTAAAGTAAAGAATGAAATGCAAATGTGTCAAATAATCAGCACTAGAAAAAAAAAACCTGCTGACCAGAGGTGTTTCTCTGTCAGCAATTTTCTGCAATACAAGCAGATTCTCTCCCCTGTCACTCATTTATTCATTCATCTTTCATCTCTCTTCTTAGTCTCTACACACCTTTGACACAGGGCACAACGCTGCACTTATTAATGATTGATCTGTAAGTGTATACAAGGTATACAGTAGTACTCTTTCAACCACTGTACCTACCAATCTAACTGCAGCTAATTATTTTTTCATTATTTATTAATGATTATTGTTTTGTTTTTTAACTTTTTGATCTACTGAACTAAAAATGCCAATGACAAGTTCCCATAGCCCACAGTGACATATTCAAGTTATAATCCTTAATATTTTCATCTTATTTTTCTGCAATAATTCACTAACAGCTCTATATAGTAGTTTTTGTTGGTAGTGACGGGGTCTGCCATTCCCACGCTGGATTCAGATCGCCTCCCTACACACTAGGGATTCACAAGAAAACAATACATGCATATAATCCAGTGTAATTTTATTTCATTCATATTGGCCTCACTGTTTACTGTTCACTCTCCTCACACAGTGTCAAACTGGTCAAACACAGAGGAGCTTTTATTGTGAAGCACAGGAAATGCAGTGTGATTGTTTGTCACTGTGGTTAGTGCCAAGTGCAAACAATTGTCTAAAATGTAACTACAAAACAAGACAAAAGTCATTATCAGGAGCAGTCGCAGTGAGCTGTTAGACGAAGAGCTGCAGGCGACCGGCTGCATGTCTCCTAACTTCACTGTGTCCTGCTGAGCAGCATGAAATCAGATCACAGTTACAGTTACTATTGACTGTCTTCTTTATTAAAACCACCCAAGTTTGTTTGGCTGCACTGTAAAAAACAACAAATACAACGGCTGCTCTTCTCCTTTTTTTATTTCTGACAAAGTAGCTGCTTAGTGATGGCTGTACTATTAAAGCACACTGTTACCGTGGTAACCGTGGGTGTTGCCAAGGACTGAAATCATGAGGACTACAACTTCAGTATCATTAAAAAAATCAATACACTTCTATTATATCAATCATTTACCTTCAGGGAAGATGAGCAGAGGAGCTATTTCACAAAACAAAAACAATTTATTTAATATCTGTGGTTACTGTTTAGACTGTCACCTGAATAACTGTCGGCTAAACTGATCATTAAATGGCAGATGTGTCGCGATACAGGTGGCTTATCACTTCTGCTCTTCACACCTCCTGCCCTTCCTCCCTTCTATCCCTCCTTCCTTTGACCTCTCTTCCCTCCTCTCCCAGAATCGCTTACTGTCTTGTCTATCAGATGTTATTAAGCACAGTGCTTTAAATGCAAAGCACTGTGGGTCCTCTGAGGTGGTACTCACCACACACACAGATATAAACACAACAAATAAACAAAAAACAGACATGATACTATCCTTCTAGAGTCACATTTTTCACTTATTTGCTCCTTGTAGCCACAGCGACAGCTCATAGATGCAGGGATCTTTAAAAGCGAGTGTCCTTCATGCATAATGGCAGAGGAGGACAGGAAATGAGGAGGGAGGAAAAGCAGGTTTCTTCTTTTTTAACAAAAGCAAAATGATCAAGTAATGGGAACTTAAATTGCATTAGCCTGAACAAAAGCTTCATTCAGCCTCTGTGAGCCGATGGATGTTGCGGTTGGGCGAAATGGAAGGCAAAAGGTTATGCAGCATTAACTGCTTACCTTTATCCACTATTGAGAGATTAACCAATCAATGAGAATAAGGAGGAACAAAAAACAAGAGAGAGGTACTGTTAGACACTGACTTCCTAGTGCCTGAGTCGGAAAAAAAAAAAAAAAAAAAAGCAAACCACGATGCTCTTACCAAGTTCCTCCAGTTCAGAGGTCATCGACTTGGAGCGCATAGACAGGGCTGTGGTGGGAGCTCTCTTTGGTGGTGGAGGAGCTGAGGGAAGAGATAAAATACACCATTTTTTTTTTTTTTTTTTATTCCAAGATAACATGACATTGCAATTACTTTTTGAATTAAGTAACATAGACACACAACTACTACACAACTGGTGTAGCAGAGAAAAACAATATAATGTCAAGCCACAGCTGAAGGGTCCTCACTGAATTTTTTTTGAATAGCTCTGTGGAGTGATGTTTTTGACAGTGGGCCCCTGTTTTGTTTGTCTCTTGTGCATGTACACAAAGGTGAAATTTTTTTGCATGTGTCAAGTGATTAAAGGAGCTATATGTAATTTATCTCTGCTGCCGAACATGGTTTCCTGCTCGGAGCGGGTGGTGTTGACGGTTGTTCGCCAAGAACTTCAGACAATTTTGCGTTTACAATATAGGAGATTATGATATGCCTTCTGAGCAGCGCTCCTTCTTCAGGGCAGTCTGGATGCTAGAGTGAGTTGCTATGGGAAAGTAACGAGACAGGCTGTTCGGGCCAGGGCTAGCTGGTTAGCATGCTAACTTCAGTAGAAAAACATTGGCATTGGTTTCCACATCTGGACACAGCTCTTGGTGAGTAAAGGAAAGAAGTTTGATGCTGAACTCACAACATTTCTTCTAGACTGGTCAGTAAACAGCTGTTAATGCTAATGTGAGCTATGTAGCAATAACAAAAACTTACATGTAGCACCTTTAAAGTCCAATAGGCCATTAACATTCAGCCGACTTTTCAAAAGCGGTTCTGAAGGAAATATATGAACTTCTGGTGATGTTTTATTTTTGTTATTTGCATTGTGAACATGGACTAAAGTCAGGTTTCTTCCTGCCTCTGAGGAATATTATTACATAACATATTGTCAGTCAGCAGGCTGCTTTACTGCAGTCTTTGGTATTTTAATACAGGAGGTATGACTGTTAGCAGATTCATACAGCAGAAGGGTTTTCACACCTTTTTACTACATACACGATGTACAGCTGGGTCCTGCTGCTTCACACCTGAGGCTCATTAGTATTTTTATTTTTTAATCCATGTATGATTCTGTATTAGAGTGGGGGGACGGCGCTGAACATTGAACATCATTGGTATCCTCCTGTGTTTGTGGTCTAGTACTCTGAAAAATATCATCTACAGGCTGTTTTACCTTTTTTGCGTGCTGTGTCTTCAGGGTCTAGATTCCGGCTCACTGTCACAACCTTAATCAGGAGCCGGTTGCCTCCCTGGCGGATCATGTTGACCACCTGTCTGTGGCCCACCTTCACCACGTTCTCCTGGTTTACCTGCCACAAACACACACAACAGTCATGAATGGCTGGAAAATTATATTGTGACATATATAATGAGAGAAGCACTCAGCAGAGTTAATAAAAATTCCTGAATCTGCCCTTTTCACCACATCTGCACCAAAATTTCACAGGTTCTTCCTGTTTCTCAAACCTCCACCAAGTTTGATGCAAATTGGTTCAGAACTTTTTTGCTGTATAATAAACAAACAGACACGGGTGAAAACATAACTCTGTATGAGGAGAGGCAGAAAGTGGCCAGTTGTTGTAGCTTGATTGTGTATTTGAGAACAATTTGAGCAACATCAAAGTATTTAAAATATTAATAAGCCTTAGCCTGTGTGGGAAAATATTTTGTCACCCCTCCTAATCTGCAGAGCTACAGAGAGGAAAATGAAGAAAAAAGGAGAAAACTTCATTGACAATATTAGCAGTTTTTGTGTGACTTTGTCATCTTACCACACTTAATCCACCACATATGGCATTACATCACATCTTTCTGGATTTCTAACATACTATATAACACAACAACTACTGGTATGAGCCTCACATATCTTTGAAGTCCAGACACGAAGCAGAACCAGTGAAATCTGGCTGACTAACTTGTTCATCCATTTGATTTCCTAGGGACATACTGTAGGGTGACCATACCAGTAAGTTTTCCAGGCTTTGTTAGAACATGACTGCAGTCGAGTAACAGCCTGATTATCAATGTTTACCCAAGACAGAGTGACGTCTGAAAAACAGATTTAAAGCAGCAAAACTTTTACAGCATTATAAAAACAACAACAATATAAATCAGCAAAAAACAACAGTTCTGCATCATGTGCACAGATCTGCAGCAGTTGCTCTCAGCCACTTTGAGTCTGTGGTGGTTTCATGCTGAGACTGATGCTATTTCCAAGAAGACAGCTCGTCAGAGTGATTGGCAGGTGATGCGGCAGGGACTGACCAACCACAGAGAGGAGGGAGGGACAAACATCATGCTGCAATATGAAAAAGTGTCCCAGTTACACATACTGCCTGCATATGATGATCACACACACCTTTGAGTGTGAGTGTTCTTGTATAATAACTGTAAATGTAATGCATTAGTGCATACTTCACAGAGGTGTGGAACATAGAGGTGAAACGATGAGATGACTTAATGATATCTAGAGCAACAGAAAATGAATCAACAACAATTTTGATTATAGATTAAATATTTCCAGCCATTATCCAGTTACAGCTTCTCAAATGTGAAGATTTGATGCTTTGCATTGTCCTGTGTGGTAATAAACTGAAGAAAATTCATAGACTAAATGACTAAAATAACCAAGATATTACTTGTTAGTTGCAGCACCATTACAGTATATTTGAGGATATTTGGATACATGACGATGAAGTTATGACTTTAACAACTGAATCTTAATAGTTAGATTTTTTTTTCAGATAATGCAGATAATTGCTTGCAGCACTAAGAAGACTTCAAGGAAAAGGCAGAAAAATGACTATATATAAACTTCAGATATGCAAATATGATGAAGGTAGTGTTAGCACTCTCTCCCTGTCCTACTGCCAGTCCTCATGACTGCAATATTCATGTTGGCGGCAGGAGAGGGAGCTACGACCGCTGCCCTCACAGTCCATCTTCAAAGTCAGAGAAACGTCGGTTGACAATCTGGTTCTAATTAAAGGTGACATGAGAGTGTGTAGAGTTCACAGAAACAAACATACAGCTCATA
>BRZM01001452.1:0-29440 GCA_033238685.1 Lates japonicus
ACTGTTTGTTTAGGGAAGAGGTGCTCAGGTGAACCGTTACCAAGGCAGCTAGCTCTCTGGTTGCCAGGCAGCACTTCCTGCTCCTCTCCAGAATGGGAGGGCCCAGGTATTTTAGGAAATGATGGTGTGAAGAGGAGGAGGAGGTGGCGGCAAAGGGAGATAAAGAGTGATGTTTATTTCTTGATGCTTTGGCAACATTGAGATACATGACTGAAGTGGTAGCTTGGTCTCATCTACATTCAAATATGCTTTCTCTGTCTTTTTATTTTTTTATTTTTTACATATTTCCTTGGGTGTGTTTATGTGGCTGTCATTAGGATAATATAGTAACTCGCCAGCTGGTTAGTCTGTCGCAGCTAGTTTGTGCCCTTACTTAAGAAGTACATACACAGGTAGGCAGACACAAACAAGCACACAGCCACAGCATTTCAGCTCATTATATAGGCCCTGACACTGTTATCGTGGCACCTAACCCAGCTGCTGTGAAGGCAGCTTTAGTCCAGCCATGGCCAAAAATAGACATAGACCCAGGCTAATTACAAATGTTTCAGTTTTCTTTATTATACCTCTATACTGGTCGTTAACACAATATGTGAAGAATGCCTAGAGGGAATTTCATTATATCTGGCATGAATGTCCCCTTGGATTCAGTGAACTGATTAGAATTTGGTGGTCAAAGGTCAAAGTCACTGTGACCTCACAGAACACATTTTTGTCCATAGCTCAAGCATTCATAGTTAGTTATGACAAAATTTCACACATATGTTTAACAGGATAAAATGATGAAGTGATGACATTTCATATCCAAAATGTCAACTTCAGTGTGACATCATAATGACCATCCATACATATATGAAGCCTGGTTACAACTTCTATCTGGAGTCAGCTTTATTGTTGTTTCAGAGTATTTTGGATTTAGCACAAGTAATGGTAAACAAGAACAGATCATATGCTATGTGTCCTTGAGGCTTGTGTCTGTGCTGTAAAGCATCATAACTACCTTGTTCAACCACCATGAAGAAACACCACAAGCTGCTGAAAATGAAGGCCAAGAAGAATAATGTTGCTAATACTACCTCACTGATCTATTGATCAAATTTATATTTTATAAGTCTGGACAGACATGATGTAAACTGCAACTTGACTGGTTATTAGATGTATACCAGTGCAAGGCTGTAATTCTAGTTTTTTTTTTTTTATTTCTGATTACATTATAAATTATCTGCTGATTATTTTTATGATTAATGGATTATTTGGACTATCAATTATAGGAAAATAGAGAAAATTCATCAATCACAAATTCCTAAAACCCAAGGTGACATAGTCTTGTTCCAATGGGCTAATGATGCAAAGCTCAGGCTAAGCAAGGTAGTCCAGATGTCCCTCTCAATTTTCCAGACCTTGCTGGGGGATCCTGCGTCCCCAGGCTGGATCAGAAATGTAATCTTGTCTGCATGTTCTGGGTCTCCCCAACCAGCTGGATGTGCCCAGAAAACCCCCAGTGGAATGTGCCTCAACCACCTCAACTGGCTTCTTTCAACATGGAGGAGCAGTGGCTCTACTCCAACCTCCATCCATGGCAGACAACGGCCTCAGATTTGGAAGTGCTTAACCTTACCACTTCATACCACCACCCCAGGGCATGCTGAAGGACACGGTCTGATGAAGCCAACAGAACCATCTGCTTTTCGCAGATGATGTGGTTCTGTGTCTAGTTTGGAGGCTCTGAGGTCTCCAACGGAGACTCTTAGTGACCTCTGCCATGGATATGAGGCTTCTCCTGAGTCGTCAAGCTCTGCCTCCTTCACAGAGGACATGTTTGACAGTTTCAGAGTTCCTCACAGAGTTCCTTCCACTCCCTGATGATATCCTCAGTCAGGAACAGCAGTTCCCCTCCGCAGCTGAACACAGCCTTTGCTCAGCCTAGCTTTCCCTTCCTGAGTTGTCTGACAGTTTGCCAGAAATTCCTTGAGGCCAATGAAAAGTCCTTCTCCATAGCCTTTCCGAACACTGCCCACTCTTGTATCTTTGCGGCCACAACCACTACAGCTTCCGCCCCTCTACCTGTCTGCTGCTTCAAAAGACTCCTGGGATGTATGAGACATTCTGCGAGGAGAGAGTTGATCCTCTCCATCAGAGTGATCCCAGTATCAAGATTGGACTGTATCTTTTATCAAAATGCGATGAATGGCTCGAATTTAAGCGCAACTCTGGTTCCTTACCTATCAGAGGGGTGAAGTTCCATGTCCACTGGATCAGTTTACAATTCCAGGGCCCAGCACACCTTTGTCTCCACCTTTATTTGCCACCTAGATTCCATTGCATCTGACCCCAGTGCCTATCCCTGTGGGTGGGGTGCCTACAGAGTAACAGTGTGATGTGATTTCTTTGGGCTGTGACCATCAGGCCGTCATGGGTGAAGGACTGGCTACCAGACACTTGTCCCTCACCTCATTTTGAGGTTGTGAACAGTAATTAGGTTGCCACTGAAAGCTGTAATGTTTCTGGCTCATCAGCCAGTAGATTATACGCATGAATTACTTAATATTGAAAGATAAACATAATAAGGGATTAAAATTGATTCATATTCAGTATGTGGATTAGATACAAAATACTGTTAAACTCCATTCTTAGTGGAAACTTGTTACCATGAGTGAACAAACACTCAAGGTATCAAGGATGTGCAGACATGCAACTCGAGTTATCTTAACCTGGTTCATTGCACCTGCTCTGCTCAACTGATCACTCCCTGTGTGTGTGTGTGTGTATGTGCATGTGCGTTGGGTAGAATGCTGCCCTGCCCCAGACAGAGAGGACAGAGAAATGGCATGACCATAGATGATAAACTAGAAAATCAGTATGTGACGGTCAGTGTTAATATTGAGGCAGGCCACAAATAAAATGTATAGGAAACACTGGAACAGGGGATATATAAGTTTCACTGGTGTTCCTAGTTGTAAAATTTTGTTGCGCTGTCTTCAAAAATGGTCACAAAAAGCAAATGGCCTGGAGCCCTGAGTTGAACACTGGAGCATAAAGTTTGGCATTACTGATAAATTTGGTGTGACAATGTGCATCCTTGGAACGTCTGTTTCAGCTGAGCACAGTGGACAATGCACAAGACCTGTATGTAAGGTATATGTATTATCTCATGCGGTATAACTGGAGTCTACTGTGGGGATATTGGCTGGTATATTAACCAGTTTTATGTTTGAAATTTGAAACATTTTCATGCGTATTTGATGACATTACAAATTATTCAGTGTTAAAGGCTATAGCGCTTTTGATAAAGGAAATATGGGCACGACTTGGTTTTAATTGTTAGACATGTCTAGCACTTTTAGTCTCATCTGATGTACAGTATATTCTCCAATGAAGCCTTGAAGCAGTTTTTGCTATGGTTAACATCAGTGCTTAAAAAACGGTTTTATTTGAGCAGTGACTACTGTCTTTCATAAATTGTTAATAATTAACCAACTGTTGATAGTTAATGTGGCTGACCGTTGGTTAAGGAAATGTTTAAAATTTTCATCCCTAATGTAATTGTACACAGATGCTTGTATGGAGGTAATTTATTGGCCATTTAAACCTTTAAGGATATAATTTGAAATGTCCGTTGGCTGTGTGGTTATCATGTTAAATCATTTAAAATTTGAAATCCAAGGAAAGAATATTATCAGGATATGTGTAGGAGGAGTGATGGAATTGTATGTAAGGAGGTCATTGATATGCAGTAATGTTGGACTGATGCCCATGTCCTTTGTATATATGAGTGGGACAGAATATTAATTATTACAAATGTTATCATTTATACTCTATTAGGGTGGCACAGTGGTGCAGTGATTAGCACTGTCCCCTCTTAGCAAAAAGGTTCTGGGTTTGAACCTAGAAGCTTTTCTGTGTGGAGTTTGCATGTTATCCTTTGCAGGTTCCCTCCAGGTACTCTGGCTTCCGCCCACAGTCCAAAGACAAGCAGGTTAGGTAAATTGGATATTCTAAATTTCCTGCAGGTGTGAATGTGAGTGTGAATGGTTGTTTTTCTCTATATGTCGTCACCAGTCTATCATAGGGCCAAATATAGAGACAAACAACCATTCATGCTTACATTCACTGGCTCTTACCCAGGGTCAGCTAGGATTGACTACTGCATGTTAAAACTGTGTACTTGCAGACCAGTTTAATGTACATGGAGACTGACTTCTAGAGCACATAGCACAATTTACTATACCTAAAAACCAATTCAGTGTTAACTAGTTATCTTTAAATGTGGACCATTATATTGCAGTTGACTGCAAATGTAAAGTATCAGTAATTTTAGACTTAACTGCAGTTATAGGTGTTAGTGTTATAGTGTTCGTATGAGGCTGAAGGGGGTGGGGGGAATCCGAGGTAAACATGTTCCTTACAATCTTAATACAACTAAGTAGCCTCAGTCTCACTTTTGACACACAGAAGCTGTCCACACACACACCCACACACACACACACACACACACACACACACACAAACACATACACACACACACACAAAGGCCCTACAACATTCATTCAAGAAAGTTTTTCAGGATGTTGGAGTATGTGACGTACTTAATTGCACATCAAGAGCACCTTGTCAATACAAGACCAGTAGATGGCGTCAGAGGTCCATGCCGCCACATTATACAACAGGGTGCAGCTTCTTTCCTTCTTTCCCTGTAGGGTCAAGGCACAACATACAGACAAATTCTTCAGAAGTGCAGAACAGTACCAGGTACTGGTACTAGTTAAGGTAGGGTCTCCCAAAATGGATCTGTTTCAGGTTTTAAGTGAGGTTATATGTTAACAAAAGAAAGTCAAAAGTTAAAAAATATTTGCCCTCCCATTTACAGTTTACCTAAAAACCTAGGCATTGTTTTTCACAAATCTACTGTAGATAACAACATATTAAAAAAGCTCATATAAGTAATTATGACCTTGTAATATTTAATCAGTGATGACATGTTGATGGGATCTTTTTACAACAACAGTACTTAAATTACTGAAACTAGTAATTATTTATCATGTGTGGATAACCAGTCAATTTCTGTACATCTTCAATTCGGTAGTGCAACAAAAAAACTGTAGATTAGTGTGTGGTTATTTCTTGACAACTGAATATTGACATGGGCTTCTGTAACTCTCACCCATTCATCCACACAAATTCATTCAGCGCTTGTTCTACGTATACTCAGCACTCTAACACAAACATATACATTCAAACTCTGATGCCACATTAGGGGTAATTTGGGATTCAGTATCTTGCCTAAGCACACTTCAGAACACAGACCGCAGGACCGATACGTGGACGACCCACTCTACCTCCTGAGCCATAGCCACATCTGCCCTCATGGACAGTCGTAAAAAAACTAGTTTTAAAAATGTGTTTTATTCTTTAAAAATGTATGTTCTTTAAAAAAATAAAAAATTCTTTAAAACTGGCTCTTGGTTAACGCTAATTACTAATCCTAGCTTAGACTAAATAAGTGAATTGCGCAAATTTTTGTGTGAAAAAAATCATGAAAAAACATCATCTATTCAGTTAGCTGATTAATTATGGGTTTTTGGACTGTTAGCTGGATAAAACAAGACATTTGAAGATGTCACCTTGCACTCTAGGAAATTGTATTGTATTTTTATTGACTGGTAAAAAAAATACTGGGGAAACTAGCCAAGTTGAATTTTATTGAAGCAATATAATCAAAAACATGAACTGTTGTACAAATGAAAAATGACTCATGTTTAAATGTTAAACATTCCCTAAACTGTATATTTGACTATTAGCTCCAGTGAGTCAGAGCTCTGGTCAAAAAAAGGTATGCAACGGAGGGATGTATGTTCCATTCAAACTGACCCCTTAACTGTACTTTCATTTCCACTTTATTGTTGGTAGTATGCTAGTTAGCTACTCATGTTAGACATGCTAATGTTTGCACATAAACACATGCATCACACTTCATCAACACTGCTACTGTTGGCTGGACCGTAACAGCAAGGCTGGTCTTAGAAATGCAAATTTACTGACTGAATGATGAAGTTACACCATTGATCGGCCTGCCATGAACAGTTTCTGTGTCATCATGGGGGCGTTTGCAGGCCCTGTTGCCATAGATCTACTGACTTTTCAGACCTCTTTTGTGACTTAAAAAAAAACACCTCAGTAGAAGAGAGTTGCAAGAAAATACAGAAAAGTGAATAGTAAGTGCTAAAAAACTTCATTTTCTCTTTTGCAGAAAAGTCAACATTGAGAAACAATCTGATCGTCTCTCTGTCTGTCCATCATCTGTCCTCCAACACATGGCCGACACAGAGGACCCACTTTAACACACACATACACAGAGTGGAAGGATTGGGGAGAGAAGTCCTGATTCAACCTTCATGAATTCATCACACACCTCAGGTACGTCTCTGTCAATCTGTCTTTCTATCTCAAACAGCTGCTGTGGTTAATAGTGTTGTTAGTGGAGTGAGTGGAGGCATAACAATTCTCCAAAGCCATGGTTCGGTTCAGACCTCAATTTTGACTGAGGGTTTGGTTCAGACCTGGTTCTTGTTTGTTTTGTTTTTGTTACTCATGTTGACCTCATTAAAGTATCCTAACTTTTACTGCAGGGGTGATCACTCGATTACGATTGGACCAAAATAGTCACCAATACATTCAAGCAGTTGGAAGACAAAAAAAATAGGTGTAATGTGTTATACTTACAAAATTATACAGCTTGCGCTAATTTTAAATAATAATCTTGAGATTTACAAGTGTTATAATGTTAATTATGAAATAAAAATTAGACCACTCAAAGTGCTGCACACTGCAGGTCACATTCACCCATTCACACACATACAAAGAGCTCTAACACACACACCGATGATGATACATCAAGGGCAAGGAGCAGAGGATCGAACCACTGACCTTCCAATTGGTGGGTGACCTGCATTACCTCCACAGCCACAGGTGCCCCATTTCTATGGATGTTTATATCAAACTTTAGGTCTCAGAATGGACCCTAGGAGTGAGAGATCTTCTCCTGGTTTATACTGGTGTTACAGTGTCTGATTGGCTGGTGATGACATTTGTAGTGATGGTAGGTGTCTTCTGTAGTCTGCTGTCTTAGTGATGCTGCCGTTCTTTTATGCATGTTGGTGGCTGTACCTGTACATAATACTAATACAGGACACTGTTGTTTTACATTGTCCCTGTATTTACTGTGTTTTAAATTTTGATCTCCTTATTTAATCCTTGAGCAATGCAAAAGCTGCAGCCTTTTTCTACAGGTTGAATTACTCCGTTGTGTGGTTTGTTGTTGCATTTGTCGGCTCAGTCACTTATGTAGAGCAAATTTTATTGAGATAGAAGCTCAGTTTACTGATCATGGGTAATCAGTGAGAGGTTAACTGAAACACTTGTATCAGCACACAGAATAAGCCATATCATCATACTGTATGGTGCTTACCCTTCGGTTACAAGTGGATGTGTGTGTGTGTCTGTGTCTGTGTATGTGTGTGCGTGTGTGAATGTGTTTCTATGTGTGTGTCTTTGTGTTATTATAATGATATTGTTGAATGTCATTTAACTTGGCAACTAAACAGCTTCATGTTAAAACCTCTTAACTCTGTACTATATTATGGATATTTTCTCTTTCAGCCATTCATTTTTCAGCTGTTCATAGCAGTATCCTTCAAACAACAGGATATATTTGTGAACATGATCATGATAGGCAAGTCTGTCCTTTTTTTTCATAATTCTTACATTATTTAAGAAGTGTAGTTCTAGAATTTACTGTGAACAAAGGCAATGATTAGTACAGCTGTGATGGGAATGTCATTTGTTTTCTTGGTATTTAGACATAAACCAATAAATAGATAGAAAAGTAAATTGTCCAAAAGTATTGGACAAATTCTAATTTTGACCTGATGATGGTGGTAGAGAAAATCTAAGGGATTGCCTAGATTATTACCATTTATCTTATGGGGATCATGAATGTCTGGTCCTGTCTGGCACATTTCAACAACTATCAGATGGACTGGCAGTAAATCTGGTACAATGTGGTGGAGTTCGTAACATTGCCATCCCTCAAGTTACACTGCTTGTGTGGAAACAGAAAATAGAACAATAAAAGAAGAGATCCTTTAAAAGAAGACAAATGAATATTCAGTTCAGTGTGGAGTTCTTTAAAGGAGGACATTATTTAGAGGTCTTTCAGAGAACATTCAGGACCTTCAGGGAACGTTTAGAGGACCATTAGTGTAGGATGTTCCCTGTAGGTCTCAACACTATGTTCCCATTACATATGCACATTACAGAAACCTTTAGGGGACAAACCTATTATGTTTTTGGTTCCTAATCAAGACCTTCTCAGACCATTTGCAGAACTTTTGGTAACATTACAGGAATATTTGTTGAAACTTTAGGGGTATCCTGAAATACCATCAAAACATGATTACACCATAAAACATTAATTTATGATGCAAGATATTTTCAGTATTTCTGTCTTGTCTGCTACTGCGATAAAGGCAAAGTAAAACATTACATTATAAGTTGGAAGGTTTTGTTGCATACTGATCTATTCCCTCTCTCCATAGTTGAAATGGCCATAGGGACTATTGAGACAAATCCTGGGGGGCTGGTGGACTGTAAAAAAATCCATGAAGTCTGTCCCACAGGATTAGTCTAGGGCTAAATTTCTGTCCGAGTCCAGCCATGGCTCTCTCCATCAAGTGCCCATCCTAGATTCACTTTTGTTTTACAACACTGTTTATCACTCTTCCTCTTCATGTTCTTTGCCTCCTCTGACAACAGGGCTCTATTTTTCTTGCTGGTGCAGTTTACACAGTTACTGTGGTTGTAACTGGTTTTCTACCTGGGCAAAGGTACCAATAGCCACTGGGAAAACAAAACCACTGTCCTCTTTCTGTTTTGGTTGTGCAGTGGCAGGTGAACATCCTTTGTGCCATGAGTTTAGCCTTCATGTTTCCATGAAAATACTTGCCAGGTAGCAGCCAGGAATGCACTGTGAAAACAAGGCTTATTCGATGATATCATTATTGTCCAATCAACATTTACTTAATAAGGATGTTAAAACAAAAACATTATCTATTGTCAATTTAATAATGACTTAATCAACATTACCGATTAGCAAATTGGTAACTAGACATTTATCAATCAGACTATGTGTATGTAAATGTCTACTTAACAAGCAGGGTGCAATATATATTTTGAGTTACACTAACAAAGAGTCTTAGCCTTAGTAATAAAACATCTGTGTCACATAGTAATAAATGTATAGTAACTTCTGTCCAAACCCACAGTATTTACTGTACCATATTTTGTGTCAGAACTAATTAAAAGTTAATCAAACATTGTAATTGCCAGACATAAACTGTGCTGCTTTCCTTTTTAATTCATTCTTTTGGTTTGAAAACAATAACACAAATTATGAATGAATATTAAGTTTTGTGTTACTAGTATGACTCCATTACATATTTTAAGGAAAAACAACAAAATATCATATCCTGTTGTAGTAAGGCCAGCCTTATTAGGAATTTATACTACTGTGGTCTCCTATACAGTATTACACACATAGGAATGGTGGGGGAGAGAGAAGAGA
Organism: Lates japonicus; assembly: GCA_033238685.1. NCBI lineage: Eukaryota > Metazoa > Chordata > Actinopteri > Centropomidae > Lates > Lates japonicus. Next base: position 9,620 of record BRZM01001452.1, read on the forward strand.
GAGAGCGAGAGCTCAGTCACAACCCTCATCTTCAGGTGGTGCCCTAGGTTCTTCTTCCGCCGCCTGACAAATTCATAAGTAACAATAGTTACCAATCGAAGGCTGTAAGTACTGACTATGAGGGAACTTACATTATATTAACCACATGAGCTTGTAAGATATTGAAACGACAAAGTGAGATTTTCACTAGTTAAACTATGAATAGGTGTATAATAGTTACTCTGTATTTTAGGATTTCATGCACCATCCTGTCAATCCTAAAAATAGACCCCAAATCATATATATGTTGAAAGGGCTTATGTGTTATGTTTTCTGTTTTGTGATTGTAATGTTAGGTATTTTGTCTTTTGTCTTTTGTCCTATGTTCAAATGGAGCTGCTATACTGCAAGAAAAATTTCAGACTTGCTTGAATGGTATCCTACATACATACAGGCACTGTAACTTGTGAAATCACACCAAAAGTGAAGTCTGAAGTGAAGTTACTTACAAGTTGGAGGCTTAGGAAGGCTTGGTTGCATCTCATGTTCACCTGTTAATTCAGGAAGATGAGAATTCAGTGGGCCTCCACCTCTTCCGCTCCTCCAGACTGCTTGACTTCTTGGCAAAAATATTGGGTCTGTCACTTCTTGAATTTCATAGCCTCTGACTGACCTGCCTCAGCTGAGCTGGTGATAGCCTATGACCCGACTTGCCCTGTGGCCATAGTATGAACATTTTCCTCATCAGTCCCAGGCAGCACAGGGGCATGTAGTATGCAGAAAGACTTGACCATGTCTATTTGGAGGTTGCTGAAAGGGGACACAGCATTTTTAAGGTGGTGTTCTGGCTGGTGTTACTCTCTGAATGCAACATCATCCCTCAAAATGAGGTTGTGCACTTGTTGATACATCATGCACCCCTCTTGGTTGCCTTTATGGCATTTGTTTGTTTGGCAATTGTCACGTGGCCATTGTAACCCATGAAGTATTTGATGCACTTCAGCATGACTTTTGCTGGTGCATCACATCAGTCTCTCAAACAGTATTGTTTCTTGCCACTTAAAGCCATTAACTAGTATTGTGTACACTTCATCTGCTATGACTCTAAAGTATCAAAATGTGACATTGCTGAGCAACAGCAACCTCTACAGCCATCAGTGGCAATTGATTGTGTCAGGCTCCTACTCTGAACAGTTAAGCGGTTTTCATGTACAGAAAACAAAGCCTATCTGGAGCTCCAACAGAGTAGTCCCAATCATGGCTGAACAGTCTATATTCCAGAGCTGGAAGTCCCATCACTGTTAACAAACCAAACTTAATATTGGAGATGAAAGCTGATTATTAATATCTTCCAGGTCTTTACAGTTCAGCATTACTCTTGAACTTGCTGGGCTTGATTCTGGCAGTTTAAGCTGCTGACTATCACTCAGTTAGTAGGAGGTTGTACCCGTCACGCCGTTCTCCCTATTACAAGTCAGTGTGCCATCAAAATGACTCTGACGCTCTTATTTTAAGGTAAAATAATTCCATAATGTTGCTTCGATAAAGTCCAGTGACTTCCATTTAGCCTTAGTCAGGGCAATGGCAAAAGGAAATTTGCTCACTGGTTTTACATGTACTGTGCAGAGTACAGGCCAGAAAGATCTAGCTCCTTAGTTGCTCTTAAATAGTGGCAGTCCATCTACATTGATAGAGATCTCAGTGATGTCTCTAACATAATTGTGGGGGCACCAATTCAGGCAAATGATTACTTGTTCTGTCGCTCCAAATTTAATGCATTCCCCTCCAGACACCATTTGGCTTTCAACAGGATCAGTTTTTAATAATATTTTAGCAGTGGATGTTATGTCTTTATGCCCTTGATCCCTGAGAAGTCTGAGAAGTGCAACTGCAGCATTGTGCTTGATGTTACAGCCAGTGATCCATTTTTTAAAACTCCTTGGCTAATTTGTCATTAGACGTATCAATGTTGACAGTATTCTCAAAAGGCATTCTATCCATGTTGCTACCGTTTCATGTTCTTTGTGTCTACAGCCATCATATGTTCTCACACTGTGTCGCCACCAGGCTTGAGTCACCGAGTGGCACAGATTCCCCAGAGATTTTGTGTTTCAGTCTCTGTTCTTCTTCTTTGCACCCTTTACCATAGTTGTTTGTACTCTCTTTTCCTGGCTTCTGCGGGCATCTATTTATGTGACACAGCTCTATGATTTGTCTCTCCAACTGAGCACTAGGGTTGTGCCAATTGAAAATGCCTTTCCCAATGTCAGGACAATATTTGGCTAATTTTCCCATTAATGTATTAAATAATAATAATAATAATAATAATAATAATAATATTTACTGTAGTAGTAGTAGTAGTAGCAGTAGCAGTAGAATTAATATCACATTTAATTTGCCCCACCATAACACTTAATTCACCATTTATGATGTATGTGTGAGATGGTATTTGAAGAGTTTTTTGGCCATTGCCTTGGTACCTATCTTGGTTTGGTGAGAGCTAAAATCTGATAATATCAGAATATATATACTGTATAATAAGCATGTATTATTACTTTGTTTTGTTGGAATGTCAAGATGAGAAAAAGACTGACTTAAGAGAGCTCAGACTGAGTTTTATGACGAGTTTTATGTGAGTATTGCTGTCTGAGGCTGGTGTGCTGCCTCTGGGAAACCATCCCATACTCTCTGCATGTTAGCTTTGAAGCAGCAACTGTAGCAACAGTTTGCTGTTTCATTGTTTGCTCTATATAATGATATTTGTTCATACAAGGTGTGAAGGGTTTTGTAGGCACAGCAAACTAAAGACACAAGTTTGTTAGCACAGTGGGTTTATTTGATTGGATGCATATTTTAAATGCTATGCCAGGCAGCTCTACCTTCCTTGGTAGCTTAGCTACAAAGCCGCGGTCCTCTCTTCTGTCACTGTAGTTTTTGTAAAAACAATCAACAACAACAAAAAAACAACTAACCCTGGCTAGTTCTTGTGTGCATGTCATATGTTTGATTATGATTTATATTATAATGTTTGTACTTCATCTATAAGAAAGAGTATTACTACTTTAACACTGTATAGATGCTCTTGATTCTGCATTTGTGTCGTTGCCTTGGCAATGTGCATCCATGAATGTGGAGGGCGAAGCTGCTGAAAGAACACTGAAGGAGGGGTGTATTTGTTTTGCTGTTGAGTTTAAATATCATCAGTCTTTGTTTTCTCCACCTTTAAAGGAGCCAAAGGGGGTTTAAAAGCTGATACTTATCCCTGTGGTTTTGATCACATTTTTATACAGTGGCCTTGGCTTTGGAAACAATGGAGTCATTCATCCAGTGCTGATTGTTAATGTTGTTTTCCAACATTTAATGTATGTATTATAAACTGAACTGTGTGTGTGCGTGTAGACAATCAGTGAATGGCAGATTAATTAACTGGGTGGCACACAGTCAAGACATCTTTAAGGATACCTCAGGTACTTTTTGACAACTTTGTCTGGGACTGAATGACTGGTTGCCTGTAATTTGGTTGTCATGGATACAGATATAGTACATGATACACACACACACACATGCACACACACAGACAGCAGTGTGACTCCAGGGTTTGATGCGCCTCAAATAGAAACGCAGAGATGAGTCATCCACTGAGCTACTGCAGTACACACACACACGCACACACACACAAAAACACACGCACACTCACTCACTCACACACACACACCTTTAGCAGATGTGTTTAGGACGTGAGACCATCGAGATGTCAGACATGTTGCCTGGCCAGTCCCATGTTGCCCATCCAGTTTTCAGTATTTACATTTTCTTCTCTTTCTATCTATTTAGTCTTTGTGCTTGTGAGTCATACAGAGGCAGCACTAAATCTGCTCTTGAGGACACACAGAGCTGGTTACACAGGAGGTTAGGACGATGAAGGTGATGAAGAGGAGGTGGGATGAAGGTGATGATAAAATGATTAAATGAAATATTATCATTCCTGGAAAGGAAACAGTCAAAGCAGCAGCAACAGCCTTGAGATGAAAAGATGAAAAGCTGAAAAGTGTCAAAATCATCTACCTTATTAAATGAATTAGAATTGTTCTCAGCTGATCTGCTTGAGCCATTCAAGACTTTTTTAGTGCATTACCACTGGTTACATGAAGCCTGATTCATTCTTATCCTTATCATAATCCATGCATGCTGGGTTTGCTAGGAGTCAGAGATATCCCCTTATACTTTGCTAAAATCCTGGCACCTATTCCTTTAAGTACAGCTACACTTAGGGCTGAGCTGCTGAATGGAATAAACAAATCCTATAAATAGCAGCCAGTGGTTTCAATTAATAATATCCACATTGACAGCAAAGTAAGCAGTGCAGGTTTTGGTTAAAAAGTGACCTTTCTGTGATTCTCCATGACATTTCTCAGGTGCAGTACACCTCTAAAATGCTGCTGTTGGATGAAAACTGCTGAGGTATAAGAACAACACATGGTTGGGGTTTATGTGTTGATCGATAAATCGGCCAAACACAAGATGCATTTCCAGAACATGTGCAAAAGAAATGCGAATGAATACATGTTTCCATTCACATACCATTATGTGACCACTGCAGAGGTGTATGCAGTATTTTCTCGTTTTAGAATTTCAACTCTTCTTTTTATTAAAAATGTGAATAGAAACAGGTGGATTGAAGCACAATTATAATCAGTGGATGGAGCTAACTGTTGCCCCATTTCCAGTCATTATGCTAGGCTAAGTTAACTGCTGGCTGTAGCCTCATATTGTACAGACGTGATTACATATCATGTCAATCTCTGCAAAAAAACAAAAAAAGTCAACTTATTCCTTTTAGCAGTTTGTTTTTTATTACCTGTCCAAATTAGTTTTCATGTTGCATTTCTTCAGCTCCCAACCAAGTGTAATATCTAGTTGCTTCCTCCCTCTTCTTGTATTTTTGACCGTAACCAATGCCATGTATATGAACAAAACTAGGTGCCAACATCAGCAGCCTACATTCTCACAATAACATCAACATGCTGATGTTTAGGATATTAGCATATTAACATTTGCTTATTAGTACTCAACACAAAGTACAGGCTGGCGAGAATGTCATTAGTTTTGAAGGTATTGGGTTAGAAACATACACAAATACAAAATTTGACAGGATGATGGTGCTGAATGCAAATCTAAGGATCACCACTAGTCAGTACGATTCATTCACTGAGGACCATGACTGTCTGTATAAAATGTGATGCCAGTCTGACAAACTGCCCACACTGTTTGACTGACAGGTGATCTCTGGAAAGTGCAGTACAGAAACATGACAGCGCTGAAAGCCTCCCCCTCCCCTTCCCCGTCCCCCCTTCCACCCCCTCCACCCCACCCTAGAGCTGTAGGCTTAAAGCTCTTGAGCTCTCTCTCTGTCTATTTTTATCTCCAGCTCCTCCTCCTCCCTGGCAGGCTATTTTCAGCTATGGTCCCTCCATCAACCCCCCATCTCCTGTTAGTAAATGCTTCTCTTCTCTTCTCTTCTCTTCTCTTCCCTTCTCCTCTGCCTCTCTTTTAATCTTTAAAAACAGTAGCCAGTGTCATGGAAAAACATGCATTAAACAGAAACATGCAGCAGAAAAGGGATGAATGAAAGTGAACAGAGGTATGGACACTGGAGGAGTGTACGTGTTCCCTCTCTTTCTTGTTGCTGATGTTGTGATGCTTACTAAAATGAAATGAGCTGTTGTTGACATTCTCTTCATCCGTCTAACTTCCTTTCCACCCAGTGATCTACTTTCAGTCTCTCTCGCTTGCTCGCCCTCCTCCCTCTGTCTCCTCTTTCTCCCTCCCTCCCTCTCTCTCTCTCTCTCTCTCTCTCTCTCTCTCTCTCTCTCGACATTCATTCAGCAGCTCAAAGAGCGCCACAGACACACGCCCGCATACACACACAAACCCGCCAATGACTCTTAGACAGTGAATATTAGCTGTCTGACCAGCAGCTGTTTCTTGTCCTTTTTGTGTGTTTTTGAGCAAGGGAGGACAACGTGTGATTTTTCTGGACGGATTCTAACGCACTGATCGTCTTCTTCAGCTCAGCCTCCCTCGCTTCACATTTCCTCTTTTTTTATTATGCTGCTCTCTCCCTGTCCCTCCTTCCTTCCATTTCCCTCTCACTGTCATTCTCTCAGCTCTCCGTTCTAATTTTGGAAGCGTGGAACCTCGGGGAGCGCTCTCCCAAAGCTATTTACGTCCTTGCCTCTCCTCCTCCTCCTCCTCTCCTCCTCCTCCTCTCCTCTCCCTCTCGGCAGCCAGGAGGAGAACAGCATGAGGATCCTTTGATGCACCAGAGCAGGGGAATTCGGCTTCTCCTCATCTCTGTATTTTTGTTGTGTTGTTAGCTGTGGGAAGCAGCAAAGAGGCTGCAGCAGCTCCGCTCCTGAACTGATCCCTTCCATCACTTCTCAGCTTATGGAAATGCACAATTTTTCCTGGCAAGCAAGGACATTTCATTGATTGCCTCCCGGTCTTGGTTTCATAGTTGGTGGTTTGATGGTTGGTTCAGTGCAAGAGGGTTCAGTGCACCAGAGGAAACAAACTTTTCTCTTCCGTCTGCAACACTGTTTTGGGAACACCCCAAAACATACCAGCCACTATCTCAGGAGCTGGAAAAGCACTCTGCATGGATCAGGACTCCAGGTGATGTAGACACTACATATCTGCCTGGTCCTTTCTGGAAAGCCTGTACTTCCTGAATTTGAACTTTTAATTTTGATTCATTCCTCAAGCCCAGCAGGAGGAGGTGGATTTCTGGAACCTGTAGCTCAGGCTACAACATTAGAAAAGAGCAGGATGCCTAAGTGTCAGTGACTGGTCATCACAGCACAAACTGAACAGCCAGAAACAGCAGGAGCTCCATATCAAACTGGAGACCGGAGCCTAACCAGGCAGTCTTTGCTGGATTACACAATCAAAGCTCAGAGGAGTATTTTCTGGAATTTTTCTATCAGTTTAAGGATCATTTTACAGTAAAGGAAGATTTGAATTCACCCAGTCATTAATTTTTGAGAGCACATTTCAATGTTCGTTCCACCCTGTCCTTGACAACTTGAACCCTAAACTAAGCTATGGCGGTATCTTGTGAGAGGAACTGACAGCTTTTCCTGTAACAAAATAGAACGCTGCCTCTTGTCTTGGCATGCTGTTGCGTCCCACGGTGTCAGGATTGTGCGCCATGTTGCAGACCATCTATGAGACTGAGTCCTGTTTTTCCTCTGCTAGCACAGACAGCCACCACCAGCCTCTGGAGCTCCTGAGTGGCAACAGGGGCTCCAGCACTGCCATGCCCACCACCGGTAGGTCATATGTGGGAAAGAGGGGTGTGTGTGTGTGTGTGTGTGTGTGTGTGTGTGTGTGTGTGTGTATGTGTGTGTGTGTGCGTGCATACGTGCTAGAAGGTTTTGTTGAGCTTTTTCCAAATATTTTGTGGTTTATCACTAAGCTGTTGTTGTGCAAAGTGGCAGTTTTGTTGATAGGACAGGATTTAAGTTTGGACAGTGGGTTTAGGTCAGAGGTTTTCAAACTGTGATGTGTGCCTTCCCAGAGGAGCACGGAGGGAGAGATGTGAGGCAAAGTTAGAGGTGAAAGTGACAGGTGCATGCTAGTGTTCTAAAACTAACAAGAAGTTAGTTATTGTAGTTTGGTCTGCTGATCTGGCCTGCTTACCAACATGTTTGCAGCAGCAGCAGTGGCTGTGGCACACACAGCTCATGGAGGCAGCTCTGTGCCTCATTGCTGCATTTTCCATCAGAATTCATATTCTTTCACAGAGGAATAACTCTGAGTAATATGACTACACATACATGATATTCATATTTTTAGATTCAGTAAGACTCAATACTTGTCTCTGATGTCCATCACAAATAAATGTCCATAAAAATTCACTCAAAAATCATGGTAAACAAGACACTCCTTATACCTCCAGAATGAGAAAAAGGGCAAAAGTGCTTCTGATGCTGCTCCATAAATCATCTCTTCCTTCAAGTTCTGCTGCTGCTTCTTTAGGCAATGTGGATAACTTTTGTTTGGGAACCTTTTGAGACTTTGAAGAACATTATTGGGGAGTGCTGAGTGTTGTGATGACCAAGTTGTTGATTTAGTAATTCATCTTATGTTCATACACACATCTGGTATATGAGCAAAGACATTCATTGGCCTCAGTGAGACATATGTCTGATAAAAGATTTTAATATGTGTTATTTTGATTTAGGTGCAGCATGGTCTGCTGAACAACGTGGTTGCCAAAGTGAGGTGAGCTGGGTTTGAAGTGTGGCTCGATGCCATCTCTTGATGCCAGCAGGTTGTTAGTTGATACAAGCAGGACGCACATTCACACTAATCTTCTTTTCAGCGATTGCAGTGTTGGCTCACTGGCAAACCCAGGTCAGTGTATATGTGTGTTTGTGTGTGTGCTTAAACCTCACAGGCTCACGTAGACTTGGGTACACCAATCGATCTGCTGCAACATTAAAACCAGTTTGTCAAGTCAAGTCAAATTTTACTATTCCACTGGGGGACACTTGGTTGAACATAGAAATAACAATACAGTGCAGCGCAATGCAGTCATTATTACAAAAGAGTCTTAGCACCATCATTTGTGCAAATTCAGTCTACTGACAAAAGAACCTTTGAATCTTGTAGTCCTGTGAGGTGGAACTCTGTAGCTTCTACCTGAAAGTAAGAGCTCAAACTCAGGAGGTGGTCAGTCCAATATGACATGGGCTTCTTTATGACCTGGTCAATATATCGAAAGCTGGGAGCTTGATTCCCTCCAGTAACTTTACTATACTGATGTTGTAGGGGTGATGCATCCTCTGTTGCTGTGGCTTGTGTTTTTTTTATTATTTTAGTCTTGTGTTTGCTCTTTACCAGCATTGATCAACATAATCCAGTTAACTGGTTATGTATTTTATATGACACTAATGGGCATTTGCATACTACTACTAATTTAAGAACAATGGCTACGTAGCCAGTGACTATAAATCTGTAAACTAATTTGGACAAAACTGTTCAAGTCAGCAAAGTGATTTGTAATTCACACATTTATAAGGAATCGCTTGCTTGATATTGGACTACAAAAACACCTCATCACCTAATGTATGTTTTTTCTATTAAAACTAGCAAACAAATGTTTACACATTCATCATATACAGAGAAACATTAACATTCTTTTCATCATCCAGCTGCTGAATTAAATATGTGGCTTTTAATCTGCCTGTTTTCCACTTGAAGTAAGGTTAGTGAGAGTATTGGGACTGAACCAAAATATTAAAGCTGCAGGCTGTAAAACCAAAAGCGGAGCTAAAAGATGCTAAAATGCACAAACACTTGCACCTGAGGGGACCTGCAAGGTTGGATGATCGTAATATGTGGGTATGTCACTATGAATGACCCCCTTTATATTACACATTTGGACTATTTGGACTGTTGTTAATATAAAAATATTGACGTTACATACAACAGTGCATACATACTGTGTAATCGTTGTTTGCCCAGTACAACACAACAGACAGTATAGGTGGATGACCTACAGTCTGCCAGCCCATAATACTTCTGACCCACCCCTCTGTCTCTATAGCAACACAGAGCTGTAATTAATGAGGAAGTTAGGTGTGTGTGTGTGTTTGTGCGGTCAGTGGAGACCGAGGATAAAAGATGAGTTTCATAAATATTCATCATCAGACAACACACACACACACACACACACACACACACACAGAGCGTACGACCCATTATAGAAACTTTGAATGTAACTTGAAGAGTTAGAAACTTCTGAACATCTGATCCAGACACTGAATAAATCTGTTTCACACTGAAACCTGATCTGATCCTCTCTGCTGGTCTCACCTGTGTCTCGCCTGTGTCTCCTGTGTGTTCAGAGGAAGAGTAAAGTCCATTATCAGGTTGCTGTGATCATCAACTACCTGGGTCACTGTATCTCTCTGGGAGCGCTGCTGCTCGCCTTCACTCTCTTCATGAGACTCAGGTAACACACCTGTCTGTCTGCATACCTGTCGACACACAACAGCTCCCTGTTACACACTGAGACTGTTCTTTTAAAAGGAACCTGTAGGTCTAAATGACCTGACCCTGACCTGACCCTGACCCTGACCCCTAAACCACATTACCATGCCAGAGACCCAGACTCTAACCCTGACCCGACCCAGCCAATGAAAACAGATGAGTGTGTGTGTGTGTTACTGTGTGTGTTACTGTGTGTGTTACTGTGTGTGTGTGTGTGTTACTGTGTGTGTGTGTGTTACTGTGTGTGTTACTGTGTGTGTGTGTGTGTTACTGTGTGTTACTGTGTGTGTTACTGTGTGGGTTACTGTGTGTGTGTGCGTTACTGTGTGTGTGTGTGTGTGTGTGTGTGTGTGTTAACAGGAGTATTCGCTGTCTGAGGAACATCATCCACTGGAATCTGATCTCAGCGTTCATCCTGAGGAACGCCACCTGGTTCATCGTCCAGTTAACTATGAACCCTGCTGTTACCGAGAGCAACCAGGTAACACGCACACACACACAAGCACACTTGTCCTCACACACTCTACTCTCCTCTCCTCTCCTCTCCTCTCCTCTCCTCTCCTCCTCCTCTCCTCTCCTCCTCTCCTGTCTCCTCTCCTCTCCTCTCTTCTCCTCTCCTCCTCCTCTCTCCTCTCCTCCTCTGTCCTCCTCTCCTCCTCTCTCTTCTCCTCTCTCCTCTCCTCCTCCCCTCTCCTCTCCTCTCCTCCTCCTCCTCTCCTCTCCTCCTCTCCTGTCTCCTCTCTTCTCCTCTCTCCTCTCCTCCTCTCCTCTCTCTTCCCCTCCTCTCTCCTCCTCTCCTCTCCTCCCCTCTCCTCTCCTCCTCCTCCTCCTCCTCCTCCTCCTCCTCCTCCTCTCCTCTCCTCCTCTCCTCTCCTCTCCTCTCCTCTCCTCTCCTCTCCTCCTCTCCTCCTCTCCTCTCCTCTCCTCCTCCTCTCCTCTCTCCCTCTCCTCCTCTCCTCTCCTCTCCTCTCCTCTCCTCCTCTCCTCTTCTCTCCTCTCCTCTCCTCTCCTCTCCTCTCTCTCCTCTCCGTTTCCGTTTCCGGTGACTGTGAGTGTGAGTGGTGGTGGTGTGTGTGAGTGGCGCGGAGTTTAAACTGGTTTTCTGGTCTGTTTTTCAACTGGTGTTTCCACTGTTTTCTGCTGCATTATCAGGTAAGACAGTTACTTTATTTGTCTGTGAGATTCGCTGCTGTCGGGAGGTATGGCGTCCGCGACGCCTCCTCCGACTATCCGGCACGGTGCTCGGATAGTTCCTCCAGACGGTTCAGTTTCCGTGGAGGAGGTTCTGCTGGCGGCAGGTGAGCAGGTAGGACACGACAACATCTTGTTTGCCTCTCGCATGAACAAGGCGGTTGTCGTGTTCCTGAAAAGTGAACCTCACGTTTTTCAGTTGATCGAGAGCGGCGTGTTCATCGGGGACCTGTTTGTGCAGGTCTCCCCGCTGACAGCTCCCTCAACGCGGATCACCGTATCCGGTGTTCCGCCGTTCATTCCAAACGAGCTGATAGAGAAGGAGCTTCGCCGGTTTGGAAAGTTTGCCAGCGGGTTTAGAACTGTGAGTTTGGGATGTAAAGACCCCAACCTGAAACACGTCCAGTCTCTGAGGAGACAGGTGTTCATGTTCCTGGACTCGCCGACACAGACTTTGGAAGTGTCTTTCCGTGTTAAACAAGGCGACGCTTCCTACATGGTGTATGCGAGTTCAGGACAGATGAAGTGTTTTGAATGTGGTGATGTGGGACATAAATGGTTTGCGTGTCCACACAAGCAGCAGGGGGAAAATGCGAGCGGCTCCGCTCGGGCCGGAGCGGCGGGTGTGGCCGCTTCCATAGCTGGCGGGCCCGCGACCGGCGCGCCAGAGGCCGATGCCTCCGCGGGAGCAGCGGCTCCGGAGACCGATACGAACAACGAGTTGGTTGTCAGGGAAGTGGAGAGGTCCACTGCTCTCGGGGATGACAGTGCTAGGATGAGCGTGACTGTAGGTCAGGAGTCTGCAGATGAGGTCAGTCTGAGCCCCTCTCAGTCTGCAGACAACAACACTGCAGCAGGGCTGGTTGAGAATAAAGGAATTGTCCCAAAGAGTCATCTTGACCAGGAAGTGGCCTTCAGTGATGAGAACTTGCTGTTTAACAGCCAGGCCTCATGTGTAAGGGAGGATATGGAAGATGAATACGAGTCAGATAATGTGTCCATCTCTGAGGCATCCAGCATGAGCACTGACCTGTACTCTCTGGAAGAGATAAATCTGTTTTTGGATGAAACTTTCAAAAAATCTGTCAAAGTGGAAGATTACTTTAGGGACACTGACAAATTCATTAGATCAGTTAATGTACATAAAAGACAAGTTGGCTTTGACCTGCTAGATGAAAAAAAACGCTTCCGTCTTAAAAAACACATCACCACTCTGAGAAAAATCAGCGGTAAAACCAGAAGAGTTAAAAAGTGAAATGATGATGCATCACTGGGTGTTTCTCTCTCTCCTCTGTTTGTTAACTGTTTCTATCTGTCTGGTTTCCTTCTCTGACCTATCTATGAGGAGCCTTAAAGTGGGGTCTCTTAACATTAATGGTGGGAGGGATAGACAGAAAAGGGCTTTAATATCTGAGATCTCAGATCAAAAAAAGATTGATGTGTTGTTCTTACAGGAGACACATACAGTCACACAAGATGAGACAGACTGGGGTCTATGGTGGAAGGGTTCCTATAGGCTTAGCCATGGAACAAATTTCAGTGCAGGAGTAGCTGTTCTTTTTAGAGAAGCTGTCACTACATCTGTTTTATCTTGCACAGAAGTAGTTAAAGGTCGCTTGCTCGTTGTTAGAGCATCCATAGAGGGCTCAGTTTATTGTTTCGTCAACATCTATGCCCCAAATAGTGGAACAGAGAGAGTTGGATTTTACACCCAGTTAAAAAATGAGTTGACATTGCATCAGGAAGAGAATATTATTGTTGGTGGTGATTTCAACTGTACCTTAGACTTCACTGTTGACAGGATTGGCGAGGAACCCCACCCACAGTCGTCTCAGACCCTGAGCAATGCAATATTACATCTGGACTTGCTTGACTCTTTTAGAATAAAACATCCACATTCCCGACAGTACACATGGGTCAGGGTCTGCAATAGCCAGGTTAGACAGAATTTACATTTCAGAAACTCTCAGCCCCAGATTGCTTTCTTGCACTATAAATCCAGTTGGTTTTACTGACCACCACTTAGTGACAGTGGGAATAGTGATCTCATCAGGTGCACGGGCTAAATCCTGTTGGCACTTTAATAATAAATTGCTGCTTGACAAAATTTTTTGTCAAGATTTTGAACAGTTTTGGAATCACTGGAGAACTCAAAAAGCAAAGTTTTGTTCCCTTAAGTTGTGGTGGGAGGTTGGAAAAGCACAGATACGTGTTTTTTGCCAGCAGTACACCTCCTATTCCTCTGCTAGGCTAAAAACTGTAATTAACGACCTAGAGTCTGAAATTAAGAGCATCGAAGAAGGCTTGAATAGGAGCGCAAATAACATCAGTGGCCCCCTGCTGGAGAAGAAAAGGTCGGAGTTGAGCTCACTCTTGCAAGAGAGGGTTAAGGGAGCCCTTGTCCGATCCCGGTTCCTTCAGCTCAAGGACATGGATGCCCCAAGCTCTTTTTTTTTTCAACCTTGAGAGATCGGTGGCAGAGAGAAAGTTAATGACATGCTTAAAGCTACCAGGGGGAAGCATTACTACTGACCCAGTTGTGATGAGGAAGCATGCCATGGACTTCTATGCTGGCCTGTTCGGATCAGAACCCTGTGATCTGGAGTGTCGTGAGGAGCTTCTGAAGGATCTTCCTCAGCTCAGTGTGGAGGAGAAAGCTGATCTGGACAAAGATCTGACTCTGGAGGAGCTAACATCTGCCGTCAACCAGATGGGATCTGGACGAGCACCAGGGATCGATGGCCTGCCTATAGACTTCTTTAAAACTTTTTGGAACATCATTGGTCGTGACTTGCATGGAGTCTTTATGGAGTGCTATAAAACTGGTTTTCTCCCGGTGTCCTGTCAGAGGGCAATACTCTCCCTGCTGCCCAAGAAGGGGGATTTGGCACTTTTAAAGAACTGGAGGCCAGTTGCCCTGCTCTGTTCTGACTATAAAATACTGTCTAGAGCACTGTCTAATAGACTGAAAGAAGTACTTGGCAACATTATTCATTTGGATCAGAGCTATTGTGTTTTGGACCGGAATATTATGGACAACATTTTTCTTATTAGAGATGTCATTGATGTGTGCAACTGTTACAATGTAAATATTGGTATCGTTTCCTTGGACCAGGAAAAAGCGTTTGATAGGGTGAATCACTCATACTTGTTCTCCACGCTTAGGGCTTTTGGCTTTGGTGATGGGTTTGTGTCTTGGTTAAAATTACTTTATTGTAATGCACAGTGTTTGGTGAAAATGGGGGCAGGGTTGAGCCGACCAATCTCTGTACAGCGGGGCATAAGGCAAGGCTGTCCCATCTCCGGCCAGTTGTATAGTATTGCAATTGAGCCTCTGCTGTGCAGGTTGAGGGATCGGCTCAGCGGGTTTTCTTTGCCTGGGTCCTGCGGGTTTGAACGTTCCTTAACATTGTCTGCTTATGCAGACGATATAAATATTTTTGTGTCCAACCAGGAGGATGTTCAGTGTTTGCAAGGCGCCTTGTCTCTCTACGAGAAGGCAACATCTGCACGGGTGAACTGGGCAAAAAGTGAGGCACTCTTGTTAGGGCAATGGAGAGATCAGGCAGTGCCTTTTCTGCCTGGTGGTCTCAAATGGGAGAGGGAGGGGCTGAAGGTGTTGGGAGTTTTTTTGGGCACTGAGGGGTACAAGTTAAGGAACTGGGAGGGAATCAGGGAGGAAGTGTGCGCTCGGTTGTCTAGATGGAAATGGTTGCTACCCCAGCTGTCATATAGGGGAAGAGTTCTGGTTGCTAATAACTTGGTTGCCTCGACTCTTTGGCACAAACTCATCCCTCTGACACCGCCGAGGGGCTTCATAGAGGACATTCAAAGGGCAATCCTGGACTTTTTCTGGTCTGGTAAGCACTGGATCCGGGCAGCAGCCTTGTGTCTACCTGTAGCCGAGGGCGGACAAGGACTTGTTGACATCCAGTCCAAAATTGCTGCTTTCAGACTACAGACGGCGCAACGGATCCTTTACAACAGTGGTCCAAGCTGGCTAGACACAGCTCGGCTGCTCTTGAGAAGAGCCGGGCGATTGGACTACGACAAACAACTGTTCCTGGTACTGAGTGCAGATCTTGATCTGTCTGGACTTACACCGTTCTACAGTTCCGTACTGCAGGCCTGGCAGGGGTTTAAGTTCCAGCGTGCAGGCAGCCAGACTCCGGGTATGTGGGTTTTTGAAGAGCCATTGTTTTGCAATGGCTTCTTGAAGACTCTAGCCCTGCAATCTGCCAGCCTGCGGGCCAGCCTCAGAGGTGCTGGTTGCACCAAAGTTGGTCATTTGATGAAGCTGACTGCTCTGCCGGTAAACGTCCTGAGAGAGAGGAGCAAAATCACTTCCATTCGTCTGATTAACAGGGTGGTGGCAGAAGTCTGTGAGGCTCTTCCACCCCATCTAAGACTCTTTGTAAGAGACCGAACCCTGTGTGAACAATGGAGCGAAGGCAGTGAGTACAGCTTCCCCACTCTGTCTGTTTCCCCTGCAGTGGGGGAGTGGCAGGAGAGGGGAGGGTGGCTGCTGTCTCTCACAACACCACACCTGGACAGGTTCAGGGATGCAGGGAAGAAGGATCTGTACCTGATCTGCGTGAAAGTCCTCCATCTCCGGTCCCTCTCTGAAGTTAGGGAGTCGGGGTGGACTGAGTTCTTTGGCCCAGACGCTTCCCCGAAGGGCAGCTGGCGGTCCCTGTACAAGCCGCCCGTTGAGAAGCGGACGGCAGACCTCCAGTGGAGGGTTGTACATGGTGCAATAGCTACGAACAGATACAGAGCGCACATGGATCCTGGGGTGGGAGAGGAGTGTGTGTTCTGTTTACCCTTGAACATTTGTTTGTTGAGTGTCGTAGACTAGAATCACTGTTTGAACTGTTAAAAAGGTTGTTTCAGGGGTTTGGGATGTGCTTTGCCTTTGACTTATTTATTTTTGGTCCAAAATATCGTGCAAAGGAGAAATCTGTTTGTACGCTGGTGAACTTTTTATCTGGGTCTGCAACGTTGGCCATCTGGCTGACACGCAGGAACAAGACCCAGAACTCTGGGTGCGTGGACCTGGTGCCAGTCTTCGAGGGACTGTTAAAGTCTCGACTCAGGGTGGAATATGTTTTTTACAAAACAATGGACAAGTTACAGGACTTCATACGTGTGTGGGCTATGGGGGGGGGTGTTGTGCTCTGTGGAAGGAGATGGGGAGTTGATTATGAAGTTATGATCTGACCGTTGATTGTATGAGTTGGTTCAGACCCTTTGTTTATCCTGAAAAAATGTCTTGTTTTTTTGTTCACATGGTTTTTTCTAACTTTGCCAGTGTTGTTTAGCAAAGTGGTTTAATAAAGGGACTTTGAAAACCAAAACCTCCTCCTCCTCTCCTCTCCTCCTCCTCTCCTCTCCTCCTCCTCCTCTCCTCTCCTCTCCTCCTCCTCCTCTCCTCATCTCCTCCTCTCCTCTCCTCCTCTCCTCTCCTCTCCTCTCCTCTCCTCTCCTCTCCTCTCCTCTCCTCTCCTCCTCTTCCTCTCCTCCTCTCCTCCTCTCCTCCTCCTCCTCTCAGGTGTGGTGCAGGTTGGTGACTGCAGCCTATAATTATTTCCATGTGACAAACTTCTTCTGGATGTTCGGTGAAGGTTGTTACCTCCACACAGCCGTCGTCCTCACCTACTCCACTGACAAACTCAGGAAGTGGATGTTCATCTGCATCGGCTGGGGTCAGTACACCTGTCTGTCTGTCTGTTCACCTGTCTGTCAGTACACCTGTTTGTCTGTCTGTTCACCTGTCTGTCTGTTCACCTGTCTGTCAGTACACCTGTCTGTCTGTCTGTTCACCTGTCTGTCTGTTTACAGGTATTCCTTTTCCCATCATCGTGGCCTGGGCTTTCGGGAAACTTTACTACGACAATGAGAAGTAAGTCACATGATGACAGCCAATCAGAGAGCAGGATTCTCTGTGTCCATGATGTCATCATGATGGAGAGAGGAGCTGATTGGTTGTGTTTGATTGATAGGTGCTGGTTTGGAAAGAGGGCGGGAGTTTACACAGACTATATCTACCAGGGCCCCATGATCCTGGTCCTGCTGGTGAGAACACATCCAGTCCACCTTAAACACATCCAGTCCACCTTAAACACATCCGGTCCAACAGTCCACCTTAAACACATCCAGTCCACCTTAAATATTACTCATTAACAGGCCTGTAGCTGTTCCTTCTATTTAAGTGTAAACATGAGTTTACTCCTCCAGGCAGCAGGAGGCGCTGCAGCTGCTGATCTTCAGACTCAGACCAGGTTTGAACAGAAGAAGAAGCTTTAACATCGTCTAAATATAAATTATAAATAAACACCTGATTGGTCCTGATCACATTAATGTTTAAAACGACTCATAACATCGTCATGGTGATAATCTGTTGTTTGATTATAAAGTCACAACAAAGAACGAGTCAACAACAACATAAACTGAACTATTTCTCCTCGTCTGCTCCTCAGATCAACTTTGTCTTCCTGTTCAACATCGTTCGGATCCTGATGACCAAACTAAGGGCATCAACCACCTCAGAGACCATCCAGTACAGGTGAGCACCTGAACACAGGTGAGAACAGGTTTTTATAACAGATTAGAACAACAACCTGCTGAGGCTCAGTGGAGACCAGGTAAAGCAGACTCACAGGTGAAGCAGATGTATAAACTCTGTGTGTTGTGGTTCTGTAGGAAGGCAGTGAAGGCGACCCTGGTGCTGCTGCCTCTGTTGGGAATCACCTACATGTTGTTCTTTGTGAATCCTGGAGGAGAGGACGAAGTCGCTCAGATCGTCTTCATCTACTTTAACTCCATCCTCGAGTCCTTCCAGGTTCGTCTCACGTCACAGAGTCATTTCTCTGTTTACACTCAAATCGGTCAGTCAGCGGCTTTGTTTGACTCACTGTAAATAAAAGCTGTGTCAGAACACAGCCACAGTTAGCATTAGCTTAGCTGTGGTTTGCAGCATGTTGACCTTTAACCTTTAGGCTCAGGCCAGAAAACAGTAAACATGAGGTTCAACAGACCACATGACTGTTCCAGGTTACACAAGTTATCATGTTAGCTCCTGTTAGCAGCCTGTTAGCTCTGTTAGCAGCCTGTTAGCTCTGTGAGCAGCCTGTTAGCACTGTCAGCAGCCTATTTGCTATGTTAGCAGCCTGTTAGCAGCCTATTTGCTATGTTAGCAGTCTGTTAGCAGCCTATTAGCTCTGTGAGCAGCCTGTTAGCAGCCTATTAGCTCTGTGAGCAGCCTGTTATCAGCCTGTTAGCGCTGTTAGCAGCCTATTTGCTATGTTAGCAGCCTGTTAGCAGCTAACACTGTCTCTCTGTCTCTACAGGGATTTTTTGTCTCTGTTTTCTACTGTTTTCTCAACAGTGAGGTGAGTCTGGTTTCCTCAGGGTTCTGATCTGAGTTCCTCAGTGTTCTGGTCTATTTACCTTTCTGTCTGTACACAGGTGCGCTCTGCGGTCAGGAAGCGTTGGATTCGTTGGCAGGATCGACACTCTATCCGGAGCCGGGCGGTGCGTGCCACCTCACTGCCCACCTCACCTAGCAGAGTATCCTTCCACAGCATCAAACAGTCCTCTAACCTCTGACCTCTGACGGACTGGATCTCTGCTGGACCTGAACTCTCTACCTGTGATGTAATTCAACTCAGTCAATCAGAGGTCTTATTCTGCATCAGATCAGACCAGCCAATCACAGAGTCTTGACTGACAGATCTCCGTTGGATTGGCTCAATAAATCTGTGTCCTGCTCTGTGATTGGCTGGTCTGATCTGATGCAGAATAAGACCTCTGATTGACTGAGTTGAATTACATCACAGGTAGAGAGTTCAGGTCCAGCAGAGATCCAGTCCGTCAGAGGTCTTATTCTGCATCAGATCAGACCAGCCAATCACAGAGCAGGACACAGATTTATTGAGCCAATCCAACGGAGATCTGTCAGTCAAGACTCTGTGGCCCCACCCTCCTTCATCCTCTGACAAATCACTGGACTCAACCAATCAGCTGCTTCCACCAGGTCACATGTCCAATCAGGCAGCTGGACTGTGTTCATGTTCTATGATCAATAACTTTATTTATTAATATGTGTAATATTGATGAGCTATAACTGTCTATGATGTAATATTGATCACCAGCTTTCTCCTATTTAACAGAGCTAAACACACACACATACACACACACACAGCCTTCCTTATCGGCTGTTTGTCTGATCGTTCCTGAACACTCAGTGTCACAACAACAACAAACAACAACAACAAACAGATTCAGGCCTCAGATATAAAATCCAAACTTCTCCATCAGGAGGTGGAGCTGCAGGAGGAGGTGAAGCTGCAGGAGGTGGAGCTGCAGGAGGAGGTGGAGCAGGAGGAGGTGGAGCTGCAAGAAGAGGTGGAGCAGGAGGAGGTGGTGGAGCTGCAGGAGGAGGTGGAGCAGGAGGAGGTGCTCTAACAGACTCAGTTTCTCTGCTGGAGATAAACTCCTCATTTTAAAGCACAAACACTGAAACATGATGATCTGTCTTCAGAGGCAGTGATGAAGCAGTGATGAAGCAGTGACAGACAGTGATGAAGCAGT
>BRZM01001453.1:0-20397 GCA_033238685.1 Lates japonicus
ATATAAATAAAATTTGACTTGACTTGACTTGACTTGACTTGACTTGACACCACTGGACTTAAAATACAAAGTAGTTAAAACTAGCTTTGACAGTATAATGCTGCTTACATATTCATCAGTATTAACAATCTAATAATATAAGATAGAATATTTTTACATTGTTGTTCTATAAGTAAATGATGGGTCAGGGAGCATTTGTTGGATATACATATTTTTGTTGGCAGATGCTTCTTCTGAAAGGGTTGAGAGACAAATGGTGCTAAGCTTCACACCTAGGAAAAAGCCTTCACTTTAAAAAAAGAAACATGTTCTTTGCATGTTTCTGTGCTCACATGTGTGTCACTCTTGTACTGTTGCACCTGGGGCTGTCTGCTTCCACTTCGTGGAAGCTATGAGGTATTTAGGGCAACTCCCACTGAGACCCAAAAACACACAGAGAATGCCGGGTTGTGAAAATCTGAGCGCTTGACTGTTGATGCTCAGGAGCCATTTTTATTTTTAAGACTTAACTGAAACATGTGTGAAGAAAAAGTCTGGATATTTCCAGTGAAGTTCAAATGAGTCCATGGGTCAGCTGGAAAAAATACCTTCCATTTGTGCCATTCATGAATTTCTATTTCAGTTCATTTAAAGCTGTTACTTTTTCTACCCTAACCTTGGGATATGCTGTTGTGGAGCGTAGCACATTTAAACGCTGCCATTTTCATTAACACTGTCATGTTTCTCCGGAGCTCCCAGAGGCAAACTCATTTTGGCAGCATGGCGTTGGATCAGGCCAACCACCTGTCATCTTATTTCTGCACATGGCCTCTTCTGTCAAACACTCCCTCACATTCCTCCCTGAGCCCCACACAGCACCTGTGATTGGCTCGCCCATTGCCATCACAGCTGTCAGACTCACCCTCGCTGTTAATTAAAGTGATAGACCTCCCAAAAAGCTGTTTATTCTAACAGCTTGGTCGTTGTTTAGCTGCACATATTATAGTGAGAATGTAAAGTGCAAAGAAACCGAATATTAAGGTAACATTTTTTTCAGAATTTTGATGCACTGGATATCAGTTAATGACTTTACAATTACAATAGAGTGTGTTCTCAGTGAACAGCAGTGCACTGAAATGAACTCAGTTGAGAAGATGTGTGTGAAATTTAAGAATTAAAGCTGAAACATTAGCCAATGAATTGATCTGATTTCTGTTATCAGGCTAAAATGCCAAACACTGACTGGTTTAGCCTCTTAAATGTGCAAGTTTTATGTTTTCTTCTGTTATATATTAGTAGTAGAGCTGCAACGATTAATTGATTAATTAAGTAACCAATTAATCGATTGACAGAAAATAAACCAGCAAATGTTATGATAACTGAAAGGTCATTTTGCTGTTGTTTCAAATGTGAGGATTTGAAACTTTTCTGCAGTAAACCGAATATCTTTGGATTTTGGAATTTTTAGTGCACAAGACATTACCTTGTGATCTAACAAATTATTTTTAAAAAAATCTTTTTTCATTGTTTTCTAACATTTTATAGATGATTCATGAAGAAAATCATTAGATACAGGCCCACATAATACTTCATAGTATGATACTACAGACCTTTTTTCATTTTGGATTGTGTGGATAAAAACTAAAACATGACCATGATTTCATTGAGAAAATAATCATTAGTTGTATCCCCATGCAGAATCACATCATTTTTGGATGGAGAAAGGACTTAGTCATTTTACACACTTTTCCTTTTCTGAGCTCACATGACGTTATTCTACCATGTTTCAGCCCCAGGCGTACAGACACAAATCAGCTACAGCAGACTGAATGAAACACAAATGTTCAACGTCCCCTGCACAATTGGATTTGTGTCAACTTCATCTCTGGGGACCTTTGTTCCCAGAAAGTCGTAATATTCAGCACAATGAGACAACATCAGTTACAACACATTGATCCAATTCATCCAGGCACTGTACTGTAGAGGCTCGTTTGGAAGTAAACACAAGGACTGTGTTTGTAGATTATTTTCAAAATCAGTTGCAACTTTACATAATCTCACTATGGGAATCCTGGGCAAGCAGCAGAACAAAGATTTGTGAAGTTAATTTGTCAAAATATTTCTAAAATTAAAGAGAATTAAACTATTTTGTGCTGTGCAAAAATAGCTGCATTACTCATGTGCAGCATCAACAACATTGATATGTAAAGTCTGTGGGTGATTATGCAACGGGCTTACTGAAAGCCTCCCTTCTGAATAAGTCTGAACGATGTCATTAGAAGTCTCTAAATTTGGGTGCAGAGCAAAAATTGAGCAAAAGCCACCGGGAGGGAAAACAACAAAGAATCTGGCGACAGCCGAGCCAAGTCTGAGTTAGTATTCAGAGCCAGCCTCCTTCTGCTGTCCATATCTGTGCATTAGTCCTCATTATGAATGGTTTTTACAACAATGTTATTGAATTCACCTCATTATGCTGCACTGGCAAGGCCTCTGCAAATACAGTATCATCCTTTCATCTGGTCTGTAGTGCTAGTTCCTTACTGAAAATACAATCAGGGTGTCAACAGAAAATACTTCTTCTTGTCTCTCCTATGAGGTGGAGCGAGAGAAATATGGACTCAACCAAACATTGAGTTGTTGAAATATGTGCAGAGAGGGTGCATGTAAATAAGGTTGTTTTTTATACCATAAAATATGTTCTGTACTACATGAATAGAAAAAAAACGGCATAAACGATTAAGTCTTAAAATAACAAATTAACCCAATAACCCCCAAATGCAATGTATTATTCACGTCTGTGACATTTAAACTGGTCCTCATGAAAGCCAATTTGATGTTGAGTTTAAAGGGACTTCTGCACTTTTTTTCTCCTCTGAGTCCCTTTTTCTGTGATTCAACTCTGACGGCAACCGACTTTGATGTTTTGTAGAAAGTGTAAATGGAAGCAGAGTTGAATGAAACGGCTGGGTATCACTGCGTGACTGACTTTTCTTTTCATTTCTGAGCACCAGTAGCTAAGCAGAGCCTCAGCTATGGATAAAGCATCTGATCCGTGCCCTCAAATGATTGTCAGGCCTTGAACATATTTACCAGATAGGACTGTTACAATTATTATCCTGATATGACTAAACAGAAACAACATGGGGGGGAGAGACTTTAAATGAGTCAAATCTTTTATCACAATAACACTCAATCAAATTAGCCAGTAATGAAGCTTTATTTCTCTTGAATGGCAGCAGTGTTTTGTTCAGCTGACAGAGGACGAGGCCTGCTGCTGAAGGAGTTCCTGAAAAAACGTCCGGTTTTTGAAATGCCCCCATTCAGGGCAAAGGAAGGGATTTTTCCCAAGCCCAGTGTTCTCACACTCGCACTTGCATCTCAAATAAACCTCCTATGGATTCCAAACTTCACAGAATGGCAGTGGGGGGTGGGGGTGGGGTGGAGTTAGGAGGAGGGAGGGGGGGTGGGGGGTGGGGTGCCAAAAAGAGCATTTTATAGAGATGCTGATTTCTTATTCACTGGTCCTCTGTAAGAACAGAAACCCAGTGGAATGCACATTGAAAGCTACGATGCTCATTCAGAGGCCATAATGCATCCATCGCATATGAACTTAGAGAGAGTTTCCCTGGTGGGAAAATAGTGACCCCTCCGAACCCGGTGAAAAGATAGCTGTTGCGGGAGGGGGGGGGGCGGTTGCTCATGTTCCAGAGGTGTATTGTGGAGCGAGAGCCGCCACCGCCGCTGCTGCTTCTGCTTCTCACCTGCATAGAAAGAGAGTGAAAGCCCTCTCTAGGTGTTGTGTTTACACCAAGCCCTCCTCTGCCTTCCCAGTGGAGCGGAGGAATAACAACATAAGTCTCGGCTGAAAGTGCAAATAAAATGTGCTGTTGCTAGATCCTAATCAAGCTATTCACAAGAGGCATGGGTGACACATCACTCTGTGTTCCCACTTATTTTGCAGATATTTTCCCTTTCATCCTTTTTTTGGTTCTGCGGTAGATTATGTTGAAGACATTATGAAGCATGAAGATCGTCGCGACAAAGAGCTGTCACACCTGATAAGCATCATAAAAACACCAAGAAGTTAGACGGAGTATACAGGCTGAGCAAACACAATGAGCGGATAAGAGTTTTTTAAATGTGTTGAGAGTTTCTAACAGCCATTTCTACAACATCTGAAGTAACTGACAGCCCAGTGGCTTCAAAAACCTAAATATGGTCTAAACTAAAAATAACATTGCACCCAATAAATTAAATATGAGTCTCAGTGTTTATATTTTGGACCATTGGAGGCACACTGATACTGTAAAATTCAGATAGGACCAACCAAATGCATAAATAAGAGCCAGTTGCAGTTAATCTATATCCTGGCAGAGCTTCTTGGATGTGCTTTTATTTTTCTTATATTCCCTGACTTGTAGCCAGCGTTATGCACGACTCGTGCCACATGTGGAAGAATTAGAGATTATCCCCTGTTCCAGCTGACAGGACTGTTAAACAGATGTTGAATTGGAGACAGATATCCTCGGCGGAGTGAAGCCAAGAATACCAACTGGATTTACAAACTGCACTGACGGACACATGACATTTGGGTTTCATGTGTATGTGTGTGTGTGCGCGTGTATGTGAGAGCCCGTGCATGTGTGTGTGACAAAGAGAGAAAACACAAGAGTACATGTTTTACATAAGAACAAAGCACCCTAAACAACAAGGCCGTGAATGCAGCGGGCTCATCCTGCAGTCTAGTTGGAGAGTAATGACAGCTCATTGGCAGTTGCACAGAGAATTAGTTTCCTGGGTGACATTAGTATTTGCGGTGAGTTGTGCATGGCGGTCACATTAGAGATGCTCTTTATATAAAACCTCTGAAGAACCTCAGTTCAATGGGTCCATAGTCTGGGGAATGCTTTGTAGACAGCCAAAGGTCAGGGCTTTTCTTCCGCCCCCCTCCTCTCAGACTATGTGGTTTTGTTGCTGAGGCCATATGGTAAATTTGCACTTAGAGGACCTCCATATTGTTAATGTGTTTAATGCTATTAATACACACATACACATGTATTTTTATAATGCAGTTCTACATTAATTTACATATGTTCATACATTGATGAATATTATGTGGAATGGAAATGGAAATTCAATACAGAGAACTAAAGCAATGTTTCTCTCCCATAAAAAATACATGTAGAACCATGGACCGGACAAATACACCATTTCCAACACACATCACCATCTTCATCATCGCAAACACCACGGAAAATGTATTTAATATAAGGATGGTTAAGTGATTCATGTTAATGTCTAATGAATCATATGATGATTGGGTTGAGTCCTCTTTAATGTTGTTGGTTTATCACAACCTCTAAATTAACACCACGTCCTTGACATGTTTCAGGTTGTGGCTGTTGAACCTCAGGAGTCACGCCTGATTAATCCCACAAATGGACAGGAGATGAGTGAGATCGTTTTCACCCCAGCATGCCCATCATTGGTGAGTGCTGCAAGGATTTCACAGGGTCCCACAGGTCTAATAACTAACATTAATGAATGACCAGTTATTTCTGTACAAAGTGATGTACGTTGATTGATTTGTTGGTTTGAGTCTTCTGCACCAAATGGTGCCACAATAGATTAAGATCCCTAACATAAGTACCACAAGGTTGTAGGTCCATGTAGGAAAGGAAATAACACTGGTGTAACTAAAGTTCATAACAAAAATACATAATCTCCTGCACATATTAATTTTGAAAAGACATGGTCAATATACAGATTTGGTGTTTAACAGTGGAACAATATTCACTGGCTAATCTGAGCAAACCAACATCTTTTCTTTTCTTTTCTTTTCCTTTCTTTTCCTTTCTTGATGCTAATATTTTTCTCCTCCAATAAATCATGGGAGATTTAGTTGGCTTTGTTCTGTGCCCATTGACACTGCAGGTGCATCCATATTTGTTTTCATAACATGACAACATTACAAGTAGCTGTGATACTTTTGTTGTGAATTACAATCAATAGTATCTTAACTGCCTACATTCATAATAACTACTGACCTGAATCTTAAATCAGGTTCAGGCTTGTATTAAAATGTTAAAATGCAAAGGCATGTTACACACATCATATATCTTGTAGCAGCTGATTCAGGTGGAATTCTTCTATATTTTTAGTCTGGTGCAATAAAAACAAATTGTGATTTTTGAGTGATTGTGAGTGTGTTGACTGTGTGGGTGGTCTTGCACTATGAACACTTGTTGCATGAGACCACAAGTGTTTTGGGTCTGTTTTGAACAGTCCAGCTGTCTCCTGGTAGTCTCTGATATACTGATGTAACAATCTCTAGTTGATTTCAGTCACTGACCTTTTACTTTTGGCAGTTTATATTGCTATTATTTGCCATGTTATTCGTGTCACATGATGTGAAAATGTGTAGGATATATTTTTTTCCTCCTGAAATGTCTCCTTACTTTTGAGTTAGCAGCAGGTTTGGCAAAGATGATGTTACAGCTGAACCTGGCATAGATTTAACAGTAATAATTCTTGTTGCAAAATTGAATACATTACATGACGATACAAACATTTCAAGCTGTTACCGCATCTAGTAAAACAAATGAAGGTGTAACACATGAAGCTGTTCAAAGGCTGATTTAGAGGTAACTCATAAAAAGTCTAATAAAAATAAAAAGACTAATAAATTTAATGTTTCTGCCAATTAGACCTGAGCAGCTTAAGTTTTCATGTGACAGCAACATAAAAGCAGAGCTCGATATAAGCACTCTGAATGCTTGTTCAGATAGAAAAGCCTGTGTTATTCGTGGATGATCAACTAGTCAATTCAGAGGCAACCATAGAGAATTAAAGTATTTAGAGTCCCAGAGTGACGTGCCAGAGAGTTGCTAATGATTTCACTGCACATGGCAGTGCCTGGCAACTGGCTTCCCAAAACACAGAGCAGAAAATAAGCCCTCAGGGCGGTCTCAGACCTCTAATTGGGCTCTCACCAGTGATGGCCTTGGCTAATACAGAGCATTGGTCAGATACAAATAGAGAGGAGAGAGAATACAGTTTATTATTCTTAGAGACTGAGGAGAATGAAAGGTGGCCTCCTTTTGGAGCTACCTCAGTGGGATCTGTGCCAAACTGGAACGACATCCGTTCCCAGCAGAGACGCATGGCTGGCATTTAAACTGACAACAGCGCTCATTGTTGAGACATTCCAGTGCTATTGCCGTTATTGTTTTCTCAGGCACACTGCTTTATTCTCTAATAAACTTAAATCAAGATGATAATCAAACCAATATGCCCTTCTTGGAAAATGGAAGAATAAATAAAAACAGACATTGGCAGTGTACCTTCAGTTCTTGGATCCATTTTGTTATTTAGAGATGTTCTGTTTTTTCCGTTTTCACATGATGAAAACAAAGTTGATGTAGAGTCATGTCAACGTATTTTCTAAGCAGCTACAATACAGTTTAACATTAGATTACAGGCCCTTAATAATGTATGAGCAAATTATACACAAACCAGAGAAAAATTATGTGGTCATTTTTTGTATATCAGTCATTCAGTTTTGTAATATAAAACTTCAATTCTGTGTCATACAGCAAAAGTGCAAATATTATTTAAGCTGAATGGTTTACCACCTTGACTGAACGGTCTCCTCAGGATTACTGTATTGTTGCCATTAAGAATACCAAAAGGTATTTCTTATTATTAATTCATTGTTTTACTTACATGATACCAGATCTGTGCAGTACTTCATCTCTCTCTACAAGAAACTTTAAAGTAATGCATTTGCTTTGCTTGTATATACATGAACCTAAAAAGCATACTCTAATATTTTCGAATAGCAGTGATTTATCACTTGTAGTTGGGCTTTGCATTGATATGGGACTGTGGATTCATTCCATACAAATGAAAGTGTGAACATTTTTTAAAAAAATTTGGGACATTCTGTAGATGATTTATCCAAGTTATGTCCCTGTCAGGCATTATAGTTCAAAGCCAAAAACTGAAACTAGAAACTGGAGCAAAGAGAGATATCAGATATGTATTTTTCCACCATCAAAAACTTAGATCAAATGTAAAACCACACTGATGAAAAATCCTTTGATTATCAGCAGAGGGGGAAAGATATACAACCATCTCTGAGAAAATGTTCAGAAAAAACAATATGGTCACAGATTAACATGGAAAGTTCATGTTCCTTTTCTGGGAGTTGTTGAAAGTTGTTCTGGGACATGTAGGAAACTAACTGATGTAGAATGAAATGAGGCATGTTGAACAGATGCCATTTTGCTCTTGTCCACTGTTTTCTCTGTGGTGTTTGTGCATGCTGGTGGTCATCCCTCGCAGAAGCAGATGATTCCCTTGTTAACTCCATCCATTTTGTTGAGGTGGAACACCAGTGAGAGAGCACAACAGATGGTCTGATACGATACCTGTCAGCAGGCATGGGGGAGAGAGAGCAGGGAGCCCCCGCTGTGGAGCAACTGAGTCTGCTCAAGACCTCCCAGATTTGTTTGGAGTGGTCAAGTCATTAGCAAAGAGTGTTTGTGCTGGCCTTGCAATGAGACGCTGACAGGTGGCCAAAAGGATTTTATAACAAACAGAAACAAAACTCATATTATTTCACCATTATGATCAAATCTTTTTTAAAAAAGCTAACAGATTTTTTTATACCTAGTACCACTGTCAGTCATGCATATTGATGTGCTAACTTGTTTCACATGAGGTGGGTCTGTTTTTCTGTTTAGTCTTCTCTCTGGTTGGAGGAGGGTGGGGCTGTGTTGGAAAAAGGTGATGCCAGGTATTTTTACGCAACAATATAAGAATCTAAATCATAATCTGACAGATGCTGAGTTGCTTGTTTGTGTTGGCAGGGAGATGCCTGTCAATCAATTTTAATCAAACCACTCATACACAATCCTGATGACGCAGATTATCAGAGTTTTTAATTGTTACACTATTATTGATTTATGACCAAGACTCTTAAAATTTCTTTCTAACTTTGGTCTTTGGTCAGTGCTGAGATGTGAGATTTGAAACACTGTTTTCAGGTTTAAATAACATTCTATTTTCATGGAGCTTTTAACCATGTTATAAACATCAAAGGAAGCCCCTGGAGCATCATCCAAAGCTCAATGAAAAGTCAAATTAGTGAAAGTTGACTTTAGAATATTTTACCACAGTTGTGTTTACTCAAAATTAAAAATAAAGCTGAACTTTTCAGGCATTTTAAGTGTTATTTATGTAAAAATGCATAAATCTAAGTGTTGAAATTGGGAATTAAAAATCTCTGCTGTCAAAGACAGATTTTGTCCAGTCTGGGGTAACTTTATGCGTACACATAAAGTAAAAGGATGTGAAATATCTAATCATTACTGTACTGTGTATTTTTGAGCCAGTAAAAGCATGAGAGTTGAAAGAGAGGCATTATTCCAGGGATGGTGATGAGTGTTTGCACCATTAGAGGAAATCTGATGCTGGAAACTATAAAATTCTGAAATTTAGTTCAGCCTTTCTCATCCATAGCCACAGACACAGCAACCTCCTCATTGAACCTGTTCTTTTATCTTTCTTGCAGAGCCTCCTCAATAAAATAACCAGCAGCACGCAGACATAAATACAGCTCAGTGATGTGATAAAGAACATACAGCTGCGAAGTATCACACAACACCTGTTCCTCTCACTATGAAAAGTACTGACAGAACTGATACGGCCTTTTCTATCCTGAACTGATCGCCAAGTAGGAAAACGAGTCGACCATTTTCTTGGAATTCATCTTTCTAACATGTCGTGTTAGGTGTTGGCTTAACTGGCTGGGTGAGATTACACAGTGATGAGAAAAACAGCACAAATGTCTAATAGAACCAGACATAGACCTCTTCGTATAATGTTTGGTTCACTGAACTCCGGCTGCTACATACCTGACATTACTCTGTTGAGACATGGATAGTCCTGACACCTTTTTCTTTCTCTTTCCTTCTCTCTCTCTTTTTTCTCTACCGCCTGCTCTCTGTGTCAGTTTCATGAGCTGATGGATGAAACAAAGGCAGGCGAGGAGGTGGCGGTCCAGAGGCGCAGGCCTCAGGTGTGAACAGGTGTGTGGGTTCACTGCCATGCTGGAATGGGAGTAGTTCCAGGTGCACAGCTGCGGGGTGTGGCTCTCACTCATACATACACCCAGCCTCCCGGCCTGTGTTGAAATACTGAGTCCCTGGGAAGGAGGGGGAGGCGGGCTGGGTGGGGTTTCTGCGTGAATTTAATCTTACTTTGCCATAACGTTGAACAAGAAACTTTGAGGAAGAAAAGTGAGTGTACGTTTGGAGCTGAGGGTTAGAGGGTGATAGAGTGGAAATGCGTGAGAAAAGAAAGGGAAGTTAAAGGTTATTGAATTTTTCGCTCACGTTTGTGCACTCTGTGTGTGTGTATCTATGTGTGTAGGTGTGAGCGATCTGTGTATATTTAAGAAACTGTAGGGCCATAAGCAAACACAATGACAAAGAATGACGTATGGGAGGTTGTATGTCTGGGAGCTAAATGTAGTAGTCTGTCTCCTGGGAAACTATTGTTTTATCAATCCAAGGATTAAACAATCCTTGGTAATTTGGTAATCCCAAGCCGTAACACATCCTGTTGAATTTTGCTGAAGGAACATGTCTGTATTGAATGTCTCTAAGCCCTGGACGGCATCAATCTCGGCCTCAGGACAGATTAGGTTGGAGACAAGCTCTCTGTCTGCAGGGTACATGATCTCCAAGTCTGTTCTATCAAAGGTCAGGAGTAACCGAAAGTGCAGAGGAGCACTGATATGCTATGTATTGCAATTTGAAAGGAGAAACAATAGTGGCTACTGTGGATGGGGCTTGCTTGTGCTGAGATAAGCCCACACATGCTGTCAGGGGACAGATATACCAATACATGTGGACAGTGATGCAGTGAAGCCATCACAGATTGTGTGTATGGATTTGGGGTTTGCCATTCTGCAGCTTTAATCCCCGATTTTTCTACAATGTGGTCCCACCAGTCCCATTGACTGCTAGACAGTGTGCCAGACGAGCAGTCTGACCTTTCCTGTCCTTGGAACAGTCGATGCTGTGTAATGTATTCTGCAGTTGATTCCTTTTTTTGTCCTATGAATTTTAACAACTTTTTACCCCCTGCAGAAGCACCAAGTCTCTCACCTGCCCTGCACTGCTGGATATTAGTCTTCCACACTAGAACTCCAACTACCACATGTCCTGTGGAGAACAAAGCCATAGACAGTCAAAGATGGAAACATGGAGGAACACAATTTCCAATCAGCGCAGAGAGAATAAAGCTTTTTTTTGCCTGTGGGCAAGATTAGTTGATGTCAAATCTGGAGATTCTGAATGAGCTAAAATGTTGCTGAGGACAAAAAACAGTGCTGAGTGACAAAGTGCCGAGGTAGGGAGCAAACATGGAAATGCTGACCATCACGCTTAGACAGCTGTTTTAAAATCTATGTCAACTTATTTTAATTCGCATTCCCAATATATGAATACATTTGTCGTCGTAGCTGCCACTGATATTCCTCTTACTATAAAAATCAGCTGTCGGTGGTCAGAGAATGCCAAGAGGTCCACATCAGAATCCATTAGTCGTCTGTTACTAATTACCAGTGACTCCAAGGATTAAAAAGAAATCACTCAAGAAAGCAGCATTACATACCATTATGCTAATGAAAACTCATTCTGAGGTGATGGGCGCCAAGGGCATTTGGACGACTTCACTGTGCAGCCGGGC
The DNA here is from genome assembly GCA_033238685.1 of Lates japonicus. Lineage (NCBI taxonomy): Eukaryota > Metazoa > Chordata > Actinopteri > Centropomidae > Lates > Lates japonicus. The sequence goes on from BRZM01001453.1 coordinate 11,740, forward strand.
TGGCTGGAGCAAATGGCTTCTTGGACAGCATATCATTACAGGACTGGGGGAGAAGGAAGGCTTGTGATGGTGATGATGATGATGATGATGATGATGGCAGAATTTTAAACATGTTTATCTTGTCCAAAGACTACACTGATGAATTTATTCCCACACTGACTTTTTTTTCCTCTTGCTTCTCATTAGCATATATATTTTTTTCTGCCCGCACTTGCCCCGTGGCACAAACTACCAAATATCTTTCTGGCAACTGAAGATAAGACATGTTTGGTGTGTGTTAGTCATAATTGATTTTCTCATCTAATTAGAAATCCTTCAGGGGAAAGACAGAGGCACCAAAACAAGCTCCTAATCACCAAACAGTGATTGCTTAGATGCCAAGGTTTTCGATACAAAGATGTCAGAAGAAGCCGTGCCGCAATGACAGCATGTTACAGACCCCTGTTCACTAAAAGACATTGATCATTCATTACACAAGCAATGCAAAGGTCAATACTCCATCAGTGAGCTCCAGAACACCATTAAATTCACCATCAGCTCTCTGTGAGCCACATGGAGCATATAATTTGGTCTAACAAACCAAAATACTTGATCTATCTCTACAATGAAAATTAATGGGTCTGAATAACTCATAATGTTCCATTATATTAAGTAATTTTTTCTCAATTAGCTTCATACTATGACGATGGGGTCCTAAATAAACACACAATTTACAGTAGTTCCTGTTATTTCACGAGAAATTTCAGTATTAGCTTTTTGTCTGTGCTATCCATGTAAAGTATAATATTTCCCTCTGAAATGTAGTGAAGTGGCAGTATAATGTAGCATAATATCCAACTATTCAAGTAAAGTGCAAGTACCTCAAAACTAAACTACATTATTTGAATAGATGTACTCAGTTACTCTCCTCCACTTTATTTAATCATGTGACTGGCAAAAACAGAATTAGCTTCTTATTCCTTGACCCAGAAACATAGTATTCTTTTTTTTCTCTTTTTTTTTGACATCCAGGAAGAAATCCAGTGGATTTTATAGTAACTGCCCTAATCCCCTGCTTCCTTTGTTTAATGAAAAATAGCCCTGGGGCTTTCCAGAGGTTCATCCTCATGCAGCCCATCTCTAGATCCACCATCCAGCCCCTGAGCACCTGCTAAAGGCCGCTTCTTCTTGGCATCTAATAAACAGCTCCAACTCTTGATCCCCTCACATGGTGTCGAGACCACTTTTCATCCCTCACATCTGTGATTCCCCGAGCATTTCCAAAAATCCCCTTGGCAGTTCAGTGATCTTCCTCAGCTGTTTGCGTGCCCTCGGGCCGGGGCAGCCTTGCTATGCGCTCCAGCTGCAAGCTTCGCTATGGTCATGGGGCCCCACTGAAGGGCACTATTGTCCATTCATGGGGTTCACTGTGTGAGAGGTCAGATGAGGGAGAGCCCACAGTGGGGCCTGGCAGGAAATGAAGGTGGAGTGGCAGTTTGGGCGATAGTGTGGGGCTTGAGCCAGAATAAATAAAATAGTCCAAGTAAGTACAGAATAAGTTGAGTCACTATTTTATACTGCAAGTGTGTATGAAACTAAAAGTTATGATAAGCAATGGATAGAAACCTTATATATGCTGATTTGTGCTTGAACGAAAACTTCAAATGTATAATATTTTCTTCAGTTGGTGTACTCTTGACTGCTTGCACTGAGAGGTTAAGAAACACTGAACGCAGAGCGCCTCACAGATGTGCAGATAAATCTTCATTTCTCACCCAGTTAAGCAATTTAGTCAGCTTCAGAGGCAGCACTGCTTCAAGCCAAAGGCACCTCTCAGGACCCAGAGAAACTGCAGAACAAATTGGAGAACAAACAGTCACGCTGGGTCATTCACATTATCTGAAAAGCCGAGGACCTCAGGAGGTGGGCTGGCTGCACCCAACGATGAACAATAACGCACATGTTGTGATACCTCACTGACACTTTTTAAAGTGGCATTTCTCACATAAATCTTTTATAAGCCCCACTCAGAGTCCTTCATCCAGAGGCAGCTAACATGGTTTTACAGGGGGAAGTGCTCATCAAAGACGAGTCAAAAGGATTTGTTATGAGACTGCAGATATTAAAACCAGCCTCTGTGAGAGTGGAGGACACTTTTCTAATTGGCTGCATTACCAAAAAAAACATGCTAAGCGCAAAATACTGTATTGATTAGGTGATTCAACACTATGTCACTGCAGAGAGAACAACAGAGGCTGCGGTGGCTGCACACATGAATCCATGCAAGACAGTGATTATGTGGCATTGTTTATGTTTTGGTTCAGTGTCTTTTGGTTTTGTCAAGTTAGCATTAAGCTGGGTATTTTAACCTTTCATTACTTTGTCGACTGTTCTGCTCACTTTATACGTAGTTTTGTAGTGATTTATTTTTCTTCGAAAAACAAATACATAGGTATCCCCTGGGGACTGCAGAAGTGTCTCTGGTTGGGGATTCATTCTGTGAATTAATATAACAGTTTTTAATAGTGTAATCCTTTGCCACAACTCAGCTTTTTAATGGAGTGTGAATAACAGAGATGCACTGAGATAATGTAAAACAGAAGAGAAAATGCATACACAGGCATTGTTCAGATTTCACAAGTAGCCAGTTTAATAAATTCACTCCCAACTATCTAGTGTATAGCAGCAGCACAACACTTCCATGACTTTCAGCTGAATATGCAGATATTACATATGCAAACTGTCTGGAACAAAGCCAGTGAAATAATATCAGATTATCTAACATTTTCGCTGAATTCAACCTCTATGGAGTAAAAACCTGTGCTGACAGGCTTAAGTCTAAAGATACATTGGACTTTCATGAAGTAAGATGAATAGGAGGATTTTCACCTCAGTTGGGAGATGCCTATATCTCTACACATAATACAGCTAATTATTTCTGTACAAGCGGCTCCTTTTCAGCAGCAAACAAAAGCTGGAATTTTAAAAAAAAGGGGGGGGAAGAAACACTGAGGAGGCTTGAGGGAATTTTTCAAAGCCCTTATGAAGCTTAACGAGAGGCGAAAATGGGAAAGAGGAAAGACGCAATTGCTTTCATACAATGCACCTCTGCTACGTCTATTTTCTTGTGGTACCAAACAAGGTCACATATTTTCAGCCGAAGATAATGAGCGACCCATGGCTCTGAAAAGAGAAACACAGACCACATACATGGAGGAAATACTACAACATCAGCTGCAGTATTTCTTTGTTTTCTGTTTTCTATCCACTGAACAGCGAAGGCAAATGAGTTACAATTAAAATTCAGACAATGAGAGGCAACAGTAGTGATCCAGATCGCTGTGCATGCTCAGAGATGTAGTGGGGGGAGGAGGATGACACAGACATGGGGTGCTGAGGGATTATGGGCCAAAAGGGTGTCTGAATGGCAGACCAACTGACCTTTCTCTACACTGCACTGGCAACTGGTAATCAGGGGCAATTATAAAGGCCTCTTGGCCACAAATCATCTAATCCTGTTGTGGGAGTGGGAGCCAAATGTAATTATGGCACTCTGGTACACTGACCCTGTGCCTAGCGGAACTAAGCCCAGAAGCCAACCACAGCAGGTCCAAACTTTAGCTCAGTCCAGGGCAGACGACCAAAATATTCACATTTGGCAAAAAAAAAAAAAAAAAAGAGAGAGAGAGAGAGAAAGCAAGCCACCTGTTTCCTGCAGCTACAGCTTCTTTATTCCCCTGACATCGAGCTAATGAGTGTTTGCATAATGTGAGTATATGTATGTGAGACATGGATGACACTTCATACTGATTCGAATCAATATCAGGAAAAACAGGTCATATAGAAGTGCATTTATTTGCTTTGTATATGAATATGCAGTGTGTTTGTTCATTTTATTTATGGTCATTTACATAGCAATTTAATGACCTGTTCACACCGGCATTTACAGTGAAATTTCAGAACAAAACCACTTAATTTTAATGGAACAGGGCAGATATTCTCACAAAGAGGAAGTAAAACTGTGGGGCTTAATTTTGGTGAACTTAAACATGCAAATTTGTGCTGTTAAAACCAAACACCCTGACAGCACTGACCTTTGAGAGGATGGAGAATTGGAGAGTTTGAGGCTGAGCAAACTGTAGCTCCAGTTATAGTATAAACTGCACCACAAAAGAGACATACTTTGCAGTCAGTTGTTAGACAGGAATAGATACTAGGTAGGTAATAGGTACTGAGAGATGCACATAGCATACATATAACATACAACCAAGGTATTGTTGGTTTTGGTCTTTTCATGAGATTGATTGACAAAAATATAGAAAATCAACAGCTTCTTCGACCATGCTAGCTTGCTTGATAACTAGCTGTTAGCAAGCCAACTAGCTTGGTCGAAGAAGCTGTTGATTTTCTATATTTTTGTCAATCAATCTCATGAAAAGACCAAAACCAACAATACCTTGGTTGTATGTTATATGTATGCTATGTGCATCTCTCAGTACCTATTACCTACCTAGTATCTATTCCTGTCTAACAACTGACTGCAAAGTATGTCTCTTTTGTGGTGCAGTTTATACTATAACTGGAGCTACAGTTTGCTCAGCCTCAAACTCTCCAATTCTCCATCCTCTCAAAGGTCAGTGCTGTCAGGGTGTTTGGTTTTAACAGCACAAATTTGCATGTTTAAGTTCACCAAAATTAAGCCCCACAGTTTTACTTCCTCTTTGTGAGAATATCTGCCCTGTTCCATTAAAATTAAGTGGTTTTGTTCTGAAATTTCACTGTAAATGCCGGTGTGAACAGGTCATTAAATTGCTATGTAAATGACCATAAATAAAATGAACAAACACACTGCATATTCATATACAAAGCAAATAAATGCACTTCTATATGACCTGTTTTTCCTGATATTGATTCGAATCAGTATGAAGTGTCATCCATGTCTCACATACATATACTCACATTATGCAAACACTCATTAGCTCGATGTCAGGGGAATAAAGAAGCTGTAGCTGCAGGAAACAGGTGGCTTGCTTTCTCTCTCTCTCTCTCTTTTTTTTTTTTTTTTTTGCCAAATGTGAATATTTTGGTCGTCTGCCCTGGACTGAGCTAAAGTTTGGACCTGCTGTGGTTGGCTTCTGGGCTTAGTTCCGCTAGGCACAGGGTCAGTGTACCAGAGTGCCATAATTACATTTGGCTCCCACTCCCACAACAGGATTAGATGATTTGTGGCCAAGAGGCCTTTATAATTGCCCCTGATTACCAGTTGCCAGTGCAGTGTAGAGAAAGGTCAGTTGGTCTGCCATTCAGACACCCTTTTGGCCCATAATCCCTCAGCACCCCATGTCTGTGTCATCCTCCTCCCCCCACTACATCTCTGAGCATGCACAGCGATCTGGATCACTACTGTTGCCTCTCATTGTCTGAATTTTAATTGTAACTCATTTGCCTTCGCTGTTCAGTGGATAGAAAACAGAAAACAAAGAAATACTGCAGCTGATGTTGTAGTATTTCCTCCATGTATGTGGTCTGTGTTTCTCTTTTCAGAGCCATGGGTCGCTCATTATCTTCGGCTGAAAATATGTGACCTTGTTTGGTACCACAAGAAAATAGACGTAGCAGAGGTGCATTGTATGAAAGCAATTGCGTCTTTCCTCTTTCCCATTTTCGCCTCTCGTTAAGCTTCATAAGGGCTTTGAAAAATTCCCTCAAGCCTCCTCAGTGTTTCTTCCCCCCCCTTTTTTTTAAAATTCCAGCTTTTGTTTGCTGCTGAAAAGGAGCCGCTTGTACAGAAATAATTAGCTGTATTATGTGTAGAGATATAGGCATCTCCCAACTGAGGTGAAAATCCTCCTATTCATCTTACTTCATGAAAGTCCAATGTATCTTTAGACTTAAGCCTGTCAGCACAGGTTTTTACTCCATAGAGGTTGAATTCAGCGAAAATGTTAGATAATCTGATATTATTTCACTGGCTTTGTTCCAGACAGTTTGCATATGTAATATCTGCATATTCAGCTGAAAGTCATGGAAGTGTTGTGCTGCTGCTATACACTAGATAGTTGGGAGTGAATTTATTAAACTGGCTACTTGTGAAATCTGAACAATGCCTGTGTATGCATTTTCTCTTCTGTTTTACATTATCTCAGTGCATCTCTGTTATTCACACTCCATTAAAAAGCTGAGTTGTGGCAAAGGATTACACTATTAAAAACTGTTATATTAATTCACAGAATGAATCCCCAACCAGAGACACTTCTGCAGTCCCCAGGGGATACCTATGTATTTGTTTTTCGAAGAAAAATAAATCACTACAAAACTACGTATAAAGTGAGCAGAACAGTCGACAAAGTAATGAAAGGTTAAAATACCCAGCTTAATGCTAACTTGACAAAACCAAAAGACACTGAACCAAAACATAAACAATGCCACATAATCACTGTCTTGCATGGATTCATGTGTGCAGCCACCGCAGCCTCTGTTGTTCTCTCTGCAGTGACATAGTGTTGAATCACCTAATCAATACAGTATTTTGCGCTTAGCATGTTTTTTTTGGTAATGCAGCCAATTAGAAAAGTGTCCTCCACTCTCACAGAGGCTGGTTTTAATATCTGCAGTCTCATAACAAATCCTTTTGACTCGTCTTTGATGAGCACTTCCCCCTGTAAAACCATGTTAGCTGCCTCTGGATGAAGGACTCTGAGTGGGGCTTATAAAAGATTTATGTGAGAAATGCCACTTTAAAAAGTGTCAGTGAGGTATCACAACATGTGCGTTATTGTTCATCGTTGGGTGCAGCCAGCCCACCTCCTGAGGTCCTCGGCTTTTCAGATAATGTGAATGACCCAGCGTGACTGTTTGTTCTCCAATTTGTTCTGCAGTTTCTCTGGGTCCTGAGAGGTGCCTTTGGCTTGAAGCAGTGCTGCCTCTGAAGCTGACTAAATTGCTTAACTGGGTGAGAAATGAAGATTTATCTGCACATCTGTGAGGCGCTCTGCGTTCAGTGTTTCTTAACCTCTCAGTGCAAGCAGTCAAGAGTACACCAACTGAAGAAAATATTATACATTTGAAGTTTTCGTTCAAGCACAAATCAGCATATATAAGGTTTCTATCCATTGCTTATCATAACTTTTAGTTTCATACACACTTGCAGTATAAAATAGTGACTCAACTTATTCTGTACTTACTTGGACTATTTTATTTATTCTGGCTCAAGCCCCACACTATCGCCCAAACTGCCACTCCACCTTCATTTCCTGCCAGGCCCCACTGTGGGCTCTCCCTCATCTGACCTCTCACACAGTGAACCCCATGAATGGACAATAGTGCCCTTCAGTGGGGCCCCATGACCATAGCGAAGCTTGCAGCTGGAGCGCATAGCAAGGCTGCCCCGGCCCGAGGGCACGCAAACAGCTGAGGAAGATCACTGAACTGCCAAGGGGATTTTTGGAAATGCTCGGGGAATCACAGATGTGAGGGATGAAAAGTGGTCTCGACACCATGTGAGGGGATCAAGAGTTGGAGCTGTTTATTAGATGCCAAGAAGAAGCGGCCTTTAGCAGGTGCTCAGGGGCTGGATGGTGGATCTAGAGATGGGCTGCATGAGGATGAACCTCTGGAAAGCCCCAGGGCTATTTTTCATTAAACAAAGGAAGCAGGGGATTAGGGCAGTTACTATAAAATCCACTGGATTTCTTCCTGGATGTCAAAAAAAAAGAGAAAAAAAAGAATACTATGTTTCTGGGTCAAGGAATAAGAAGCTAATTCTGTTTTTGCCAGTCACATGATTAAATAAAGTGGAGGAGAGTAACTGAGTACATCTATTCAAATAATGTAGTTTAGTTTTGAGGTACTTGCACTTTACTTGAATAGTTGGATATTATGCTACATTATACTGCCACTTCACTACATTTCAGAGGGAAATATTATACTTTACATGGATAGCACAGACAAAAAGCTAATACTGAAATTTCTCGTGAAATAACAGGAACTACTGTAAATTGTGTGTTTATTTAGGACCCCATCGTCATAGTATGAAGCTAATTGAGAAAAAATTACTTAATATAATGGAACATTATGAGTTATTCAGACCCATTAATTTTCATTGTAGAGATAGATCAAGTATTTTGGTTTGTTAGACCAAATTATATGCTCCATGTGGCTCACAGAGAGCTGATGGTGAATTTAATGGTGTTCTGGAGCTCACTGATGGAGTATTGACCTTTGCATTGCTTGTGTAATGAATGATCAATGTCTTTTAGTGAACAGGGGTCTGTAACATGCTGTCATTGCGGCACGGCTTCTTCTGACATCTTTGTATCGAAAACCTTGGCATCTAAGCAATCACTGTTTGGTGATTAGGAGCTTGTTTTGGTGCCTCTGTCTTTCCCCTGAAGGATTTCTAATTAGATGAGAAAATCAATTATGACTAACACACACCAAACATGTCTTATCTTCAGTTGCCAGAAAGATATTTGGTAGTTTGTGCCACGGGGCAAGTGCGGGCAGAAAAAAATATATATGCTAATGAGAAGCAAGAGGAAAAAAAAGTCAGTGTGGGAATAAATTCATCAGTGTAGTCTTTGGACAAGATAAACATGTTTAAAATTCTGCCATCATCATCATCATCATCATCATCACCATCACAAGCCTTCCTTCTCCCCCAGTCCTGTAATGATATGC
>BRZM01001453.1:21008-64844 GCA_033238685.1 Lates japonicus
AGTATCCAGAGGTCAACCATGAAGACGAAACCAGCACCAGCCTGGAGACGAATAATTTTTTACTACCTGACTGAGGATAAAGATACTATATATTTTATTATAGAGAATAATAATCAGAATTAAGATACTGAACTATCAATGACCAGAATCCATAATAATCAATACTGATGGTATATCCACACCAGAGTGAACACACACATGAGCTAGATTCATAATTAAATATAAAGAAAATGGTATCTGTCTCAAAGAGAGTATCACACTGAAAATATATCAGTTCAAAGATAGATAAAGATCAGATCAATATTGATTTAATAGGTTTCACTAAAGATTACCCAGGACCAACATGATTAGAGACCATGACCAAAATACTATTAGACAGATGAAGATACATGGTTTGCATTCAGAACGATACCACCTCAATTTTTAAACCTGGTATAACATGCTCTTTCACATTCTGCCACTTATATAAAGCATGCCTCACCAGCATGGCACAAAATGAAAGGGATTTAAACTGGAAATATTTTTAAATTACTTGGTACGTTATTTGTTTCAATGGATCCAGCCCCTTTGTGTGTGACTGTTGAGTTACAATATTTCACTGCCAGGAAACCAGAGATAACTATGATATGCCAAATAATAGAATTACAATGATTTGAGTTTAATACCCTTGGCTCGAGAATCACCACTGTTCCTGTTGCAGAAAATCGACCCCACACCAGAGCGGCTCTAACTGAAATGCACAGAGCGACGAGGAGTGAAAGTATATCAACACATAAGGTGCTAACAGTGCTGCACATACAGTATGACTTGGATGCAACCACCACACAGACACACACAATCTTTCTGGTAGCCATGCTGTGAAAACTGAAAATAGTAGATTGAACAAAAGGGAATCAGCATGAATAGTTGATATTTTTAGAATTTCAGACAGTTTACTGTAGCAACTGTAGCAAAGATCAACATTTTTGGGGTTTATACAAATTATGGATGTAATGTTTGTAGCAATTTGATCAAACACTCTTTTGTCTTACACAACTGAAAAGTGGCTAAACCCCCAAAAAGGGGGAAAAAGGAGAAACGAGATCTCAACATTTTGTACAGATGTTCATGGGTCCCAGAAATGAACCTCTGACTCTGGTGATCATCTAACTTTGCGATCCTCTAACTATTCACTATATCATCTATTTATTACTATCTTCAGGTTAACAGCAGGTCAAGGTTTTCACTTAACCTGTGAAATATCTCAACATCTACTAAACGATTAACATATTTAGACGACAGACATTCATGGCTGCCAGACATTGAACCCTAATTACAAGTTGATACCCTGATTGTTCCTCTAGTGTCACCACTGTTGATGTTTTAGGTTTTAATTTGATTTTTTGGTATCTCAGTTAGTGTATGGATTACCATGAAATTTATGTCACATCTGCTAGGGCCCCTCAGGACAAATTGTAATCACTTTGGTGATCTTTCACTGCTAGCATGGTTGTAGCTATCTTAGTCTTGTTCTGTGAAATCTGATTTGCCCACTTGTTTGTTTTGACGTTTTAAACCGGAATTTGCGAGGACTTTCTAAATAATCCGCTTTATTCTACGACATTACTGTCTAATCTGTTGTGTTACTTCTTCCTGTGTAAAACAAGTTGACAAATCTAAATGCTGAAGCTGATAATTGCCATCTGCCCTGTTTGTCTGCTGCAACCACAGAGCGTCACTCCAAACATTTTCACAGACATCAGTGGTTAATTGCATTCTCCATCAGCTGACTGACTTACATTAACATTAATAATGCTTTAGAGACAGCATTGTCTGACAGTCAGAGGACATGAGTTGCTCTTGTGTCTTCTCTGATTTAAGCTGTATTTCACATTCTCTCAGATGAATACATATGTAGGCTATATAAAACGCACAGTTCAGAGTCTGATAAAGTTAGAAATAATGTGAGAGGTTTGCTCAGAGAGTTAAGTGGTGAGGCCAACGGTAATTAATTAACCATGTCCTAGAGGCAGAAAATGACAGCTACATTTTTAGGGCTTCTATTACAGGGTGTTGAGTTGCAGGCCTGGGGGCTGCTATCTCAGGAATCTCTCCCCAAATCAGATACATGATAAATATCAATGACATGTGGGCTTATGGGTAACAGCGGCTCATTTCCCCTGAACTTGATGGAAGGGGGGCTTGACGGAGCAACGTAATGATCCACAACTAAAGCACAAGTCTGCATCAACACCCCTCGGATTCACCTCTGATCCTCCAAAACCATAGATTTAGTGGTCAGTAATATCCCCAGGCCACTCCTCTCTTACAGGTAAAGCATCGCTGCAGGACCAACCCAAATTCACACAAGAGAGGGAGGGATGTTATGAGCAAATTGTTGAATATATTCAAAATGTACAACCCTGTAATGTTTTTGGTATCATCCCTATAACGTTGTTGCTTTGTTTGTCCGTCTCCCTGTCCCTCTAGTAAAGGGGTTAATGTTCGCCTGTTTGTTTTTGCAGTTACTGAAGTCACCTCTGACAGCATGATCAATAGAGCAGATTACCACACCGTCAGCTATCACCTTCTCTCAGTGCTGGGTGTAAATGAGCTCAATGTGTGTGTGATGGAGATGCAAGTTGTTTGTGAGTGTCTGTCAAAATGTTATAGATGATGTTTTACACATTGTAAACGAAAAACAAAATATTCAGTTAAATGAAATCATTAGAGGACTTTTGTGACACTTTGACATAATAAGAGGTGTAATGCCGAGGCTGATTAACTGTAAATCATTGCTTCACATCAGCGTATTGAACAAAGATATGTTAATAAGGCAGAGGGATGGGCAAACTGTGCCTCAGCCTGTGACCTTAATTAAGTCATCAGGATTAAAGCTACTTGATCATGGTCAGGATGCTCAGTCACACAGTCCCCGTAGCCTGGAACGGGACAAAAAAATCTGCTTACTGGAGAGGATAATAGGCTCTGTGATTCTACACAATAAGCAATGTAAGAATTTAAACATAACAATCCGGATAAAAGTATAAAATATTATTAACCATATTGTCAAGAACAGTATTAATTGATAATTTGGAAATGTTTTTAAATGTCCAATGACAATGATTTTAAAATTCTAGTTTTCTTACAACATTTGCATATGGGGACTACAGAACAGTTAAAGCAATGCATGATGAGGTGCAGAGCTGTCTAATGTTGATGTGACTTTGATACTGAGCTGAATATTGTTATACAATACTGACCCGGCTGTGAGTATATTAATATGTCGGTGTTCTATGTGCCATTAAAGGGATGTTAATGCTGGTGCTGCTGCACAGCCTCATCCACAGGTAGAATTTTTTTCAATTTGTTGTTTGACTCACTGACAGCAAAAATTAGCATTCGCTGGACAGCTGAGGTGCATTACACACAAACTCAATTTAGTTTTCAATCTTTCAGAGACTGATTGCTGGAAACATGGCCAAAGAGAGGCATTTAGCAACAGCATTTGTAATGTAGAAATGACTCTGCATAGTCTTGAAAGTTAATGAAAATATCTATTGGCTGTCTGGTACTGCCAGCACTTTTTTGAGGCTTGGGTAATCATGAGTAGACAGCAATAGCTTGTGAGCCAAAGGTTCAGACATTAGAACTGCAGCTAGTGGACACATCAAGTTGCTCACACATTTCGAGTCCTAGTACCACAACATGCCTTAATCCTATTAAATAGATCACTACATACCTGTATAACACCAAGTCAATAGAGACATGTAATCTCATTGCCTCTGAAAGAAAGATTGCCCTAAAGATACTTAAAGTGGTATTAATTTCACCTATTGATGGGGCCCAGAGAATGAGGCTGATAGTGTGTCTCTGGTGAGACATTTGACAGAGGGAAACGGGTTACATGAATACTTCATGGGCTTTGGGTGCATATTCCTTGCCATCCACAACCTGTTTGTCCTGTTGGAAATGGCGCCGGGCCTATGACACAGGGGCTTAGCAATTTCAAGAAATATGTGATATGTGACATTCAAACGTTAAAAGAAACTAGTTTGACCTCATATTGGTGGTTCAATGTGTTATTGTTTTTTAACAGAAATGAATTTCACCTGTGACATGTTGACACAAACATTAAAACCTTGAATCTTGTTTGCTTCCACCTTGCAGTGACATTGACGTAAATCGCCATCTCCATGGCAACTGTCACTGTCCACAGGCAAATTGGTTGCAGATGATCATTAGAGGTATGAATGAGTATCATTAACTGAAACTGTGGTGATATTACCCAATTAGAGATAGATTTGAACTACCACTGATAAGTCACCCTCATAATCAAACTGTAGCCAATCGAAGAGCAGAGTATTAAACACCACAAAGCCTGGAACTGTCCTCATTTGCTCACATCATTATGGTGGAGAAAATAAACTAACTTCACTTCCAGTGGAGCCGTCAGCTTAGCTGTGACCCAATTAATACCAGAGAGCAGTGCCTGGAGAGTGATGTTGCAGTGTTAACCATAAAGCACGAGTTCAGCTCTTCATCTGAACCGGTAGTAGCTTTACAGTTTGGATTTAATTTATGAAATGATTACAGCTTAAAGGAGTCAATATCTGCATCAGCAGTTGTGGCTGCAGAAAGAAACAAAGCTTTAACTTGACAGTGTAATAACACAGTATAGAGAGAACAATGAAACTGCAGCTGAAACCGAAACTACCAGTGGCTGTAACAACAGGTAATCACATGAGGTGTCAGTCATTCTGCCTGGTGGTGAGTCAGAGTCCCGTCATGAAGTCGAGCTGCAGCTGACAGCAGGTTGAACGCCATGGATTTTACTTTACTAAAACACATGGCTGGCGAACAACGCCTATACCTCTATGACATTTTCATATTAAAATAGTACAGTAGGGTGGGTAACATAGGCATTATTGTCGCTTGGCGTAAACATGCTGCAGAAGATTTTTATCTAAATGGCAACTGGAAACAGGCCTTTGTAATCATCAATGATAGTTCATCAGTAATGTTGGGAATGGGAATTACCAAACCAGACAAGTGACAACAGAAAAGATAGCTCTTCCATAACCCTCTGAAGTAAAAACTCTTATGTACAGAGGATGAGAGATTTTTAAAAAATCCTGAATAAAATGAGTAGGATATTCTGACTGATGCAGCATTTATGTAGTTTATTAAGACAAGATGATTGGGGAAATGTTTTGTTTTACGCTATGTTTATAGACTGTGCAGTCAGCAGAGATCTGTTATGATATATTCTACACTACAGCTGATTGTGGCTATTAACCAGTCTTGTACTTTCATTTATTTTATTTAATGACCTGTTTAAGGAAGTGATACAATTGCATGAAATGTGAAGGCCAGCATGTGACAGTTTGGAATCTGGCAAATGAACACTAGCAGTCAATAGTCGACAGTATTTTGGGATGAGTTAATTTACTACTAACAATTTCAAGTAGGAAATATTAATAATTGATTAATAACTTCGGTATTCAACACTTAATGATATACCTGTACCTTGAGTTCTAGTTACTGAAGAACAAGAGAGAGAGTAATCAGAAATGACCTCTGGTTGTAATAATGAAGCAATAAGGTATCTCACAAACTTCACCATAATTTGAAGGTGCAAACAAGAGAAGCTAATGATTAAGTAATTAGTATGTAATGAGTCGGTACTAGTTTTGCAGGGATGCTCAGTGGTTGGTTCAGAGTTAATCAGGGAACGACCTATGAAGAAAGTGGTCAGGTTAGATGTAGTTTGGTGGTGAGTAACTAATCCTTACCTAATGATTCACTAATATAGAGTCTCCCAGGTGGTAACTCATCCTTATCTACTGCATAGTCCTCCACAGAGATATTTTGATTCATCAATTTCTCAGGTCGGTTCCACCGCTCCACTAGCCCATAGAGCCATTTAGGATTTTCAGTTTCTTGCAAGTTACCAGTTTCTCTTTCCTCTAATCTCCTTGATACTTTTTATGTTATTTTGAGGTTATAGGTGAGAATGTTAGGTGGTTATGAAATGGCAGTGATGGAGTTGGAAGAATGGGTGCTCGCCATATGAGAGTCTATTTTCAAAGATGGTAAAGGCATTAAAAAATATAATGACAAAATTTTTTTAAAGTGTGTTAATCGGTTGGAAGCTCTAGACAAACTGAGAGTGGATGTTGTATTTTGATGACATGACTGTGTGATCCAATTTACTGGCAAGAAAACGAGAATCTGTAACTACAGTAAACTACAGTGAAATAATAGAAAGTAATAGTTTAAGGCATTGGAAGTACTGAGAATACAAAAATTCCCCAGTAAGATTGTTATCATTTCTCATTCAATGTGATGAAGTGTAGATGTGCTGAATGTTGCACAGGTGACTGAGGACCTTTCCTTCCCATTACATTCAGTGAACAAGCATCAAATGGATCCGTGTGCGATAAAATGATCCTCAGTGGGTGTGAATGTATATGCACTTATACATCAGCAGTGTTTTTCATCACTTGTTTTCTGTGTCTGCATAAACAACAAGGCAGCTCTTTAATCTATTTTAGTGCCCTCAAAACCAGGCTTGACTTTTAAGAGCTCAGACAGCAGGCAGGAGCACAGAGCTGACTATTATGCAGCCTGCTCCAGCAGCAGAGAGAGAGGAAGATGCAGTCAGTCAGTAAGGGAAAAACCAGCCCGATATATGTCTGAATCTATATGGCTCCTGTTGTTTGAAATTTGAGCATATACGCAGACAAAGCGCAAAACTCAATGATGAAAATGACTTGTTTCTGCCGCTTGAAGCAGGGAAGAGGATGAGAGACAGACAGGCTCACAAGCCATCTGCAGGGAGGGTGGTATTTGCCTTTGGAAAATAGGATTGTTAATCAACCCACAGCCCTACAATTTCATGTTGTACTGTGACAGGCAGGTGGGAAAATGGGAGGAAAAAGCAGCAACGAAAAATAGATTAAGTGATCCTAAGTGTTTATTCATGATTGTTGGAACATTTTCAACACACAACCACAGAAACATTATATAATTAATAAGCCATGCAAGAGAAAAGAGACTTTGTAGTGTGTTTCATGGAGGGAGAGCATCAAGCAGTGAATGATGCTTATTACAAACAGCAGGCTTTTTATATGTAAAATATCACTTCTAAAGGCTAACATGCATGTAGTGTACGTCATTTATTTAAGGCTAAATAAGATTTGTGCTCATTCATAACAATAATAATAAATATTACATGCACTTATCGACATATGTTGGCAATTTAAAATCATCTCATCACTGATTACAAATAATAGCAGATACCACTCACAATTGTTCTGGTGACTTCTGCCTTGAGTGCAGACGCAGGTAATTGCGAGACCAGCTGTAATGAAATTGCTCCAGCAATTGCTCGCTCAAGGGTTATTTGGTAAGTTTGTCTAGTGTTCAGATCTCACAAAACCCAGACTAGAGAGAGAGTCAATTTATTTTCACCCCACAGGAAAAAAAAGAACCAGAAAAAAAAGGAAATTGCGCTAATATACCAAGGAAAAATGGACTGCCCCAACTAAACCCCAAAAGCCAATAATGATGATGGATATAAGAAAGATGTATACAGCTTAGAATTATAATTGTACATAGTCATATTTTGACTATGAACGCCGAGTCTCTCTTTGCTTGTGACTTTCTCAGGAAACCTTAATGAAACAGAGGATTTATTATTCTGCTGACACTCCAACAGACTGGTACCCTGAAGTTTACTCTTCATAAAGCGCTTTAAACAAATGACTATTTAACACACTCTGCCTACTGGGAGAGTTTAATGGTGGAACAAACTGCCTTTATCTCTATACAGCAGCAGAGCAGGAAATTGCTGCAGTATTCACATTAACTGGCTGACAGGACGTTTGAAACTACTTTCCCAATTTTAATGCAGACCTGAGTCGCCAACGACGCAATCAAAATCTGACAAAGCTGAGTATCGACAGCAAAACATGAAACAGGAATATTGAAGGAAAATATGCAAACTGGCTTGTCACCAGGTTTGTTATAACATGGTGCAAACAAAACTGAATTTCTTGGATTATTGTTCAAAGTCACTTAAAACAATGCTTTATCGTGAATAGAAATTCATCCTGTGGTGTTTGCATCTGTGTTTTGTCACTGTCGGGGTTTTGAGCACGCTGGTGACCTGTGAAGCTAGTTTTGACCAACCCTTCAACATTCATTGCATCCCTACATTATGACTACTATTGGTTACTATTTATCAGAATACTAAGACTAATAAGCTGTACTGGCTTCATTACACACAATTCTTGTTAGTGGAAATAGTTCATTATTGGTTTTAAACTTGAAGGATGAAAATAGAATTTTATCACATTTTCCTTTAATTTAATAATAAGTTAATACCCCCAGTCGGCACAGCCTCTTAGAAAGTTACCAGGTTCGTAGACCTTATTTGTATATAGCAGTTCAACGCCTGTAACCAGGACCCCTTTTGCACAAGACGCCTCATCATGTTCCCATCCTATTGCATCTCATTGCATGGCCTTAGCACCAGTGGGCAAGTCAGATCTACTTGTACATGAATTTGGTGAATGAAGCTGATCGATCTCAAACCAGCCCACTCAGGCTTAACTCCCTATCAATTACCTGCCTTTGCATGATTAAAAGGAAACAGGAGAGAGCCCTGGTCTGGATAACCACTGGGAAATATTCAAAGTCTATTCTGAGATAGAACACATGTTATCTGAAATGCAAGGCAGGATCATCAGTTTAGCCCCGGCCTCTCAGAGAGAAAAAATTAGATGGAGGTATTTATCTCTGAGAGGGTGCTTGCTTTGATACGCCTCTTTGCAATAAATTGTCTCCAGTCTTCAAAGACAATACACTCTCTGTGGAACATATTTGTCTATTTTACAACCAAACTTAAGAAGGCTTTGTCTGCCTCATTGATTCTAATGTCTTTAATTGTTTCTCTAACCTTGTGTACAAAGTAACAGATCAGACGACTGCCTCTCTTATAGCTTTTTACCATCTACCTCCCTCATTGTCTTGCTGGGGCATTATACTGAATGGGTATTTTAGTAATGTCAGGAACAGAAAGTGAGCAGTACTGCAAATCAATCATTTCTATTCTCTCTAAGCAGACTCTCTTTCCAGAGAACAAAGGAGAGGAGAGCCAGTCGCAGGTTTGGCACACACTGTGATAAAAAGGCGGATATTCTAGAAACATGCATAGGCTTCAGGTTAGCTAATTAGTTTTCAAATTGACCCATTTATCTTAATCTGAGAGGCTTTAAGATAAGACGACTGTATTACTTAGCAGTGCTGAAGATCCTTTGTTATTGGTGCCCCCCCCCCATGCCTTAAAAACACTGAATAACTGTAAGAGATTAGAGCATGAAGACAATCATAGACTTTACCTACATGTGTGTACAAATGTGATTGTCATCCATAGGCACATAAAATTGCATGTAGTAGTGGGTATTGTATTTGAAAATAACCCTGTAAAGATTTTTACAGCATCATTAGTGTCAGTCCACCTGTAAACTCTATACAGTACAGCCTGGTATAATTGGACTTCTTGCATTAAATCATAAAAGTCTACTGTGATGAACATAGGCTATTTTACTGAAATGTGTTCATATTCTGATCAAAATATATACGTCTCTTCTGAGTACCGTAATTCCCGGACTATAAGCCGCTACTTTTTTCACACGCTTTGAACCTTGCGGCTTAAAACAACGATGCAGCTTAATTTATAGATTTTACGGGCTAACGAGCTCATGCCGCAAAAACATTTAGACACCTGCGGCTTATAGACAAGTGCGGCCTGTATATACCTCTTTTCTTTTTCTTTAAATTTAGTGGGTGCGTCTTATATTCAGGGTAAAGTGGCTCAATAGTCCGGAAATTACGGTAATCCCCGAGGCATTGTAGATGTCACTGCAAAAATTTCCTAGGCTAAACAATTATCACTAGGCTTCATGCTTCAGCCCAGGGCGGATTGGCTCTGAAACTAACTGGGTTTAATTGTCCAAGACATAAACTATGTCAAGCTTTTTACAGGTATTATATTTTCCTCCAGCTGCCGATGCTGGTTGCTTCCCTCTGCTTCCAGTGTTTGTGCCAAGCTAGCCCTAAAAAAACACTCTCAACTAACTCCTGGTAAGACAACAAACCGGTGTCTTTCCAAAGTGTTGGAGTATTAACAATGTAACTGAGCTTGAGCTCTATTTCAAATGTCAGCTTTCACATTTTATCTAAGTAAGTCAGTAATTTTAATGAGGCGTGAAATGCTGACTTTACATCCAAAGCATCCGAGAATACAGATTTTTGCCTGGAGTTAACAATTAGCATAAATTAGCTTTGTTCATTTTGTGGTATGTTCCTGACATGAACTCCATTCCTCATTTATTAATCAGCAGCCAGTTTACAGTAAGTTTAACCTGTTCAGACGTGACAACACAGAGAACATGCTATATATGTAGTTGGACAGGTGGCATGCTCAGAAAGTGTTGATCAACTGGTTCAGCCAGCACCTGCCCTGCTGAAGTGCCTTTGAGCAGTTTACCCAACCCTTCCAACTCCAGGGACGCTGTGCTGTGGGAAATCTTGCACCTTTACCTGCAGCATTTCTTAAAGGATAAAAGCATTAACATATTCAGTCCAATAGTAATAAGAAAAACCAAACATTTAAAGCATTAAAGATTTGATACGGAACAGGTTTGGAGGCACAATTTTTTTCATAATGGCTTGACACAGGACCGTGCCAATTGTGAAGACAGGCTCATTAAAGGCTGCCTCCCCCTGCCTGACAGCAGCCATTTGTTTAAGAGCCTATCTTCTCTCCAGCCAATCCAGATGCGATAAGTCAAAGCATAAGAGCGCTCGCAGAGACACCTGACAAATGACAGTGTATACCTGCTTCACATCGTAGCTGCATCTCTTTGGAAGAATAATGTCCAAGAGGAATCAATTTCCTGCAATGAATCTCAGCTAGGGCAAAAATCTGCAAGATTTCTATGGGGATATGTGTACACTTATTGTCTGACAAGAAGTCAACCTTAGATGGAGAGAGAATGTAATATGTGCAGCAACAGATGTGGGTCAGATCATGTCATCCAATAAAATATATCAAGGGCAACATCACTGATTTTCATTAAAATAACAAAACAGTGGTACCTCAGTCATTTTTATTCTTGTGCTTTAGTTCATGGCCTCACAAAATATTATCAGTCAATACACCCTGACATTCATTTAAAAGTATTATTGATGTGGAGTAACAGCATAGCAGACACTCAAAACTTTTGGGAAGACCAAGACCAAAGAGAAACTTCATCAGAAATTCCTGGATCTCTAGAACTGGGGAATATCATGTGATGCTGAAAGCTCCAGAACAGCTACTAAATGGACTTAGATGTGAGATTGTTTTGTCAGTTGTTGTTTGCAATTCAAGAGTTAACATTAAAAACATTAAAAACATAACATCTACAATTCCTTTTCATATACCTAACATTGGTTCATTAAAAAAGGTACAAATAAAGATTCAACTGGAGTCACTGGTGCCAAGATACTTAATATAAAATGACATTTGAATCCAGAAAAAAACAACAAAATATTGTATTCACAGAAAAACATATTTTTGCCTCCATCCACTCTCTTGAGATCTTTGCTCAACATGACCTTTGCGTTTCATTTGGAGCGCGCGTAACCTTCGCCTCCTTTATTCCTTGAAACTATTCTGATGCAAAGCGAGCCACACAGAGAGACAGTGTGTTTGTTATGAAATAGTCTGAGGCAAACAAAGGTTTGCGAATCTCATCAAATATCTAATAATCCTAGGGGCCTCGAAATATCACAGTAATATTACATGAGGTAACAAAACAAGAGGACAGCTCAGTTGCTTGAGGAAAATAATCCACGTGTCAATAGTGTAGTATGCACATACAATATGTACACTTTCCACTTTATCTTATTCTGACTTTTTCATAAACCGAAGGTTTAAGTGTTCCTTTGTGGGTTGAGGAAATTCTCATACTTCTTATGATAAATAACCCTCTTCCAACCTATTGGATTGTCTGATAAAATAATTTTCACAAATCTTGCAGTTTTGGAGGCACATCATTTCCATAGATAAGTGATGACAACAGAAATATAGGAAATAATGAACAGAACTAAACCACACTGGATCACACACCACTGACCACCTAAAGGACAATTTCACCATCCTTCATATACATATATATTTGTCAGATCCTTGAGCCTCAAAAGGCCACAACCCACAACCTAGAGAGATTTCACATGAAAAATACCAAAAAATTCACTGCAATGCTTTAGCTGATCTCGTGTCACTATTGTGGATTTTTTTTCTCGGTGAACAAGTGTTTTAATCAGACATGAAACACGTCAGAGCTGTGAAGGGTTAAGCAGCTATAGCTGTGTGCTGTCTGTATTTCACTTCCATTATAGCAGTCTCCCTCTGGCTGTATCGAGTGTCTGCTGCTCAGGATGTGGTGCAACAATTAATCCTCAGATTGATTCACTTCCTATTGAATTGCCCCCAAACTCAAGCTGTAATTCAACCTGTCCTTGTTAATCCTAGACCCTGCTTCACTCACACGACTTAAAAAAAAGGGGGAGAAACATGTAGCAACTGTTTATTCATCAACTTCAGCTCTATTGAAATCACATTTGTGTTACAGCTTAGCGTCACTGGCATGGTAGTAGCTCTTATGTGTAGTCACTTAAACATTTTATTTGAGAAGGGAGTTTTAAATCAATCAGACTGATTGGGAATTAATGTTTCCGGGCAGGTAGTAACTGAATAAATTGCAACAAACCTGAACATAATTTGGTTTCTGATAAAGGTAATAGTATTTTTTTTTTCACTCCAATCTCTGGAACATCTAAAAAAATGGACCTTGTGGTGAGATTGAACATGAACAATATCAATATCACTCTAATATCTGTTTGTTAGATATAAGGCTAGTGCCAGGGGATGATTAATGTAGATCAGCATAAAGAATAGTCCAAGGCTACCCTAAAGACCAAAGTCCAAAGGTAACAAAATCCCACCCACCAGCACCTCGAAAAGTCAATTATAAGCACATTTTATTCTCTTTTGTTTCATTTGCACAAAATCTATGACCAATTGTGGTTTTACTGGTTGTTATGTGCTGGACAGAAAGTTACTGCTCCCATCCAAGAAGTAGTAAGAGACATAACCCCCTGAAAACACTTTGACTTTGTATGGATTAAATAAACAAGATGTAGTGTGTTCATTTGTGAGCTTTATGGGTGCTAGTAGGCAGGTCTGCTAGGCAGGTCTGCTAGGCAGGTCTGTCTGAAACAACACCTGCCTACTAGCACCCATGACAGTAGGCTAGCTGCTAGGCTAAGCTAAGCTATTTGGCTGTTTCCCCCGTTTCCAGTCTTTATGTTAAGCTAAGCTATTTGGCTGTTGACTTACACTTAAGAGACAGATATGAGAGTGGTATCAATCTTCTCATCTAACTCGCAAAGAGAGCAGTAATGCCTGTTTTTCTCATTCAGAAATCTCGTTTACTCTTTGGTCCAGTTTCTTGGTTATAAATAACAGTAGCTGCACAAATTGGCTACTGTTGAGAAAATAATGTAGCAGTGATTTTCCATCATTAGCTGTCTGGCAGTCAAGGATGAACTGTCTTTTAATACTTCCCCTGTTTGAAACTGAAAGGAATCCAGTGAACAGCAAGAGATAATGTGATGTCAATATTCAAGGTGAAAGAAACGATTAGATTTTTTTTTCTATCAAGACAAAAAATACTGAGCCACTTATTCAGCTGTATACTGTAGTGCAGAATTAAAAATGTGCTGCAGTCTTACATGTCCTCTGATCACGTTTCCATTGATAAAAGTGTTGGAGCAGCAGTTTTCAGAGTGAGATTTCATATCACTTTTGGGAGATAATATATTTGTATTAAAAGGCTCTTAGTGCAATCAATCTTTCCTCAGGGGCATGAAAAAGAAGCTTAATAAGTTTTTATCAGCAGCAGCTTTTTGGGGGCCTACAGTGTCCTGTTCATTATGATCATAGTGCGGCACTATAGGGCTCAAGGGGCCGCTTTGAAATTGTGAGAACAAATATTTCACAACTGGGAAATTTGTGTGGGGCTCTTTCGTCCAGATAGTTTAAACCACCGAGTTCTGGGGGACAGTATGCTGTGAACATCATTGTGCAACATGAGACGGTAACAATACTAATCCGCTTCAAAGGCAATGTGCTTGTCACAAGTCCTTTAAAAGCTTGCTTTCCCAGTCGGAAAGTGCCAGAGGGAAAACCACTAGGCTGCACTTTGATCTTGCCAGGTCTATCACTTTTGATAAGAGCTTCTGAAGTAAATGAGGAAAACATTGTCATTCAAGACGCGAGCTCGACTGTATGGCACGTTAATTAATGTAAACTGCTGGGAGCTCAAACTGCACGGCAAGGGTTTGAATTTCTGTATTTTTGTGTTTGTTTTTTATTTTTATTTTTTAAATTTCTTTCTTTTTTGGCCAAGATTTAATCCTTTGAAAACATGTGCTAGCAGTTTCGTTTGCCTTAAAATAATGTAAATCTGAACTGTCTGAACTTCACAGCACTCTATATTTCTTAAAGAATCTGTCAGAAGAAATGTAGTTATCAAAATGACCTAAAATGGAAAGCAGCAGAATATAGATATGGGCAGCGAACTGAAGCATCAGACAGATATAGTGTGAACGCAGTGTAGAATTTATGCCTTGTGCATCAGGGAAGAGAAATATTTCACACACTACTCATTTACAACATTAACATTCCTCACCATTCCCTTAATGTACCTTGGTAAATTACATTGCCTCTTTTTTTTTGCCTTGCAATTTGTATGGATTAATGTACTATGTAAACAAATTAAAATTCCTTATAGCCTTTTGTTCAATTCAACAGCTGACTGATTACCTTCTTAAAATAGTCAAAAACAAAAGTTTGAAACTGAGAGCTGCTTATTTCTTCATCTTTGTAGACACATAATGTCACATAAATATGTGAAACTGGATAAGCAGATAATCCTCAGCAGACAGAGAGGTTGTATTGTTAAAATACCGCCTTCGCTTTACTTGAGAGTTAAAAGAGGAGAGCTTGTATTGATTCCTGTTCGAGTCGAGACGAGAAAACATTTCTCTGAGCTCTTTGATGCATGAGAGCATTTATATCTTTTCTTTAGCTGCAGACCTCTGTAGGTCCTCAGTCGTTCACTGCTTCACTGCTGCTGACATTATTGAGAGTTATGGTATCTTACTTGAAGATCGTAGCCTGAGGACAAACATAATAAAACCACTGTGTACTCCTAGATCCTGCGAGGTGTCGTGCATAAAAAGAAATGGAGAGGGCAGTATATAAACTGTAGAGCCACAGCTTTGAAGAGATTGCAAGTGTATCACTCACTGTACCAACAAAGAGGTTTTGTGATTATTCTTGTGGGAATACTAAATACAGCATGTCATACTGTAAATAATGTGGTAACTGCTCCTCTCAATTTGAGAGAAAAACAAAACTGGCATTGAAGTGACATTCCCCAACTACAGTGTAACCTGAAAATAAACAGACGAGGGAGTGAGAACATTTTACAGCTCATTCTCCTCGTGATAATGAGAGCCCGCTGAGTCAATCAACAAAAAACTAACATGCCGGGGGGCGTCTCCCGCAGAGTCACCCTGTGTCTGCTGAGCCCGAAATCTAAATACTCTTGGAGTAGTTGACTTATTTAAATGAGATGGATGTTCCTTTCATGCTACATAGAAGTCCTCAGATATTTGCAGGATGATTTGAGACACTCGCACGGGGCATTTTGTTCACATACTCACATTTCTGGGTACTATTTAGAGTGATTTCCTGCTGCTATTTGTACAGTGAAGCGCTTCAGGCTGCGTTTGGGTTTTGTTGGAAAGCAGATTGTATATCCATCCCATTGAGGGGGAGCTGGGTACCATTACTGCAACAGCTTTCACTTTAAATATTAAACTTTGAATTACTGATAGGGACAGCTTCAGAAATGTTGTGTTGATGTAGACTGCAGCAGTTTTAAAGAAGGGGGGCACATTTTCTAAAATGAGTATTCATTGTTAATAATGATATTGTTTATTTGGTGTGATAAATGATGCAACAATTTAAAACATTAAACAGAAAGTTGCTATCTGTAACCCTATAACCTACAGCCACAGACAGATGATGAGACAATGGGTCCCTAGACGCAGACATGTAAACAGACCTGACAAACCTCCTACATAGGAGCAAGATACTTTGTACTCATGTTGTGTCTCTTTTTTTGTTGATTTGTGTCATTTTTTTGTTGTTTTGTCTCTCTTTTTTGTCATTTAGCGTCTAGTAGTAGTTATCCTGAGTCTCCCTGTAGTCATTTGGTTGGCTTTTCAACAATTAATATTCACTGTCACTTCATACAGAGGCTGTGGTCTAAGGGCCCTTGGCCTGTACCTGGTAGGCCCAATTGGTAATCCAGACACAGATATTGCATTATATTGCCATTAAGAAGACCTTTGATTACACCAACTTTGATTGTATATACTGAACCAAACAAAGCCGCCCTTGTATGTGATTTTAGATAGCATATCGGCATTGTGGAGTCAGAGGCATGATGTGTAACACCACAACCTTTGTGTCGGTCAGTGTGCTGGATCTCCATTTTACTCAGACATTGATTTAGCTCTGTGACTATACTTCTACTGCTGGTTTAAAGGTGGGACAACAACACTCCCCCATTTCCACCTTGGTACCTTTTATACAGAACAAAATTCTGTATCCTTGAACAGGCTGTATAAAAGGGGCTTATGACACTAACTACTTATCACTTTCTGACTATGTAAAGGGAGACACAAGGGGTGCCCAGTCAGATTCGCAATCACTGATACTACACTTTGTTTGTCTCTTTGAACTACTGCAGTTGAATGAAAATCATTTACCTACGACCTCTCACAAATACCCATAAATAAAGACACCCGAACGTGAGAGTGCGCTCAATATGATAGTACCAATGTTGTTATTGTTGCTGGAAATCATACTTGAAGATCCTGTTTTATTTTACAGTTCTGATGCCACACATATAACAGTGCAAAGAGATATAAGAGTGATGAGGATACAGTAGGAAACAACTAACTGTGAACATGAGACGCATCAGTCTCTGATCAATAATGAGCTTATGACAGTGATGGACTGCAGGAATTGCAGCGAAATTGGAGAGACAAATCGTCCAGAGCTCAGAATACACAGCTCCACCTTGTTTCAAGGTCACTGCTTTCGAGCTAAATGTGAAATGATTGCTGTCAGGCACAGTCTTAGTTGACAATGCTCAGAAAATCCCTTTTACTGTAATAAGAGAAATACAGTACGTACATCATAGCACTAATATTTTGTCCATGAATAGTCCATTGCTTGCTGCTAGCTGTACAAGACTTGCTGTATCTTTTGTTATGTTTGTTTGTTATGTTCTTTTGTTATGTTGCAATGATTTTCAGATGCCAGCCGTATCGATTTACAGCAAATCTATTTAGATGGCTGCAGAACAGATAGAAACAGTTCCAGGGCTGGATGGCAAAGTTTAAATCGACATAAAATGCAATATAATATTCTACAGTACTCTTTTGGAAAAACTGTGTTGCACACTAGAAATTGTTTTTCAGAGTTGGTGAGTGATTCAGTGTTTTTGCCCAAAAGCCAGTGGTTTTGTATCCTGGTTTGGTTTCCAGCCCTAAATGCCACGAGCGTCGCAGTTTGTGTGTTTCTTACCACTTATAGGTTTGTTGTTTTCTTTTCAAGATGTGAACTCTGACCTCTCCAAAGAACAGAGATTAGCATTGTTTGACTGACAACTACTGTTTGTACATGTTGCCTGTGGTCTGTTATGTGTAATCTTTAAGGCATCAAAACGTAATTGCTAAATTAGCAGTCAGGGAATCATGAAAGCCTCGACTCCGTGTGCTCTCATACTTGGGATCCTTGGGAGTCTCTCTAACCTCTCTGCCATTAAAAAAGTTATAATTGGACAAATTATAGACCTAAGTTGAGATGATCACTTGTCTCTGCTGTGATATTGTTGGCAATCGTATCAGCATTAGCACCTCGTAAATCCTGTTCATCTAAATGATCCTGTTTTTCTCCAGTAAAGAGGATAAACACGATTATTCTATGGGCATCTCTCTTTCTCCATCTGTCATTGTGAGAAAATCTGAATGCTTCATTAGAGCTGGAAGAGCAGCTTCCTCCTTCTGTTTTATCTTGTCGAGCATCGAGCAGATTTCCTACAACATTCAACCAGGTGGCACATAAAGTAGAACACCAAGTAGATGTTGCCAGCCTCGTCTGTGTTTGTTTTATTGATGTTAAAATGTTACAAGTGGCCTATTTAAGCACTGACAAAAGCAATGATACTTGACGTTTTAATACACTGTAATCAGCATGTCATCATGTTAAAATTCATAACAAGTAAAGCTCTTGACTATTTGACTTCTAAAAACCAGATAAAGTTTAACTGGAACTCTCTGTGGCTCAGCTTATTTTTAACTCGGTGCCCCAGACTCATTACACTCTCCAGTCTCTCTAAGGACACACTATTAAGGCAGCCTATTGCTCATATTGCATTGTTGTCCGCGGCAGGCGCAGAAGCACAGAAAAACAATGATTTGGCTTCAGACAAAGCAGGTTTGAAAATACCACAGCCAACAACACAAAGCAGAAAATCAATACCTAAGCATAGTACGGTCACACTGCCAATTGCTATCTGGTGCTCAAGTTGTTCCTGAAGTGGACTAAACCTGGAATTACAGAAATAAAAGCATGATTGATTCCTCACTCAGCACTGAGGGATACAGGCAATAATGCTCACTGCTTAAAAAGAAGACAAAGTGGCTTTCTGAATGGGGCCTGTGTTTGTGTTCAAGGCAACGTGTGGCTGTAATCTCACTCTCAAGCCTGAAACCTATAGAATATATTAATCACATGCGGGAAGCAAAGGACACCTCTAGTTTGAACAACACACACACGGACACAGGTGCACACACACACACACACACACACACACCCATAGATCATCTGTTTCCCCTGTCTCTATTCCCCAGGTACAATGACAGCCTTCGCATGAAAGACATGATTTTTTCTCTGGAAGAAAAAGCAAGTAGAGTACAGTTAGTGACAAAGAAAGATAGCAGAACTCCCAGAATAGCATATTATTGGTCGGATGAGAGAGATAGTGATGATGAGTGTCTGATACTTCTGGGTCTTTTTCACGTTTTGAACCCAGGTTAATTGTGAGGGATGAGAACGTTTCCAGTCCAATCAAGGGGAGAAGAAGTTGTAACTAAAGTATTACCCTGGAGAAGATTGCACCAGACAGACAAAAACAGATTTAGGTGACAAGATCGTTTCATTTGGTTCTGCATCTATCATCCCTACACAGCTCGGTGGGTGATCTAATGCAGCGGGCATCTCATCTAGAGCTACAGCGTAGTTTGTGGGTGATACCGAAGGGCGTCAACCACACTCCAGTGAGCCATTAATTCACATCACACAAATTAATCCAAGTGTAGGCCTCTGCCACACACAGAGAGCCCCTCTGCTTTTCCCACCAATGTGCGATATATTCCAGCACTGCTGCATGCAGCCACATTTTGGCACCCAGTCGAACACAAGCGGGAAAAGCTGGAGGGGGAAAAAGAGAGAGAGAGGGGGGAAAAATAGTTGGACATACTTGAAAACACCCTCTGTCAGAGTTTTAAATAATGCATAGTGCAAGTCAATGTAGGCCGTCTAGCCTGAAAGGAGTCATAAATACCACACGCATGTCAAACCTTCATAGTGTCTGCCACATCTGAACTGCAGACAGCAGCAGTGGATCTGTTGACAGTGTTACAACCCACACACACACGTACACACACTGCACACTTTATTTTTTTGCTGTTTCAAGCCATCATGTTCATTTTTGACATTAATCATTAATCTTAATAAGTTAAAAGGGTTGAGACATTAGCCTGCAGCTGGTTAGCTTAGCTTAGCATGAAGACTGTAAGCAGGGGAAAAACACAAGCTCTGGCTCTGTCCAAATGTAAAAAAACAGCACCTCAAGTTTATAGTTAACACATTATATCTGGTATGTTTAATCTGTACAAAAATGGAGGCCAGTCCATCAAGGCCAACATATATAGTGAATAAATGTATTTGCCAAAATGTTAAACCGTACCTTTAAAGCTGTCTGTCACGCAGTAAATACTTGTGATTTTATAACTTCTATTTCCAGTGATATAAATGCACCTTTGATGTACATGACTTTTGTTTGTGTTAAGTTTCTAAAATCTCAGATGTGAATGTTTCCCTGTGTAGCTGAATAATCAGGCGGACATCTGCTAGAGCAAGAATATTGACACTGCCGCCATCAAAAAGTCCTTGTCCTTAGCACAGCCTGTTTCCTTGGAAACATGCCCTGCTCTTTCTGTCTCCTGGCCTCTACTTTAATCTCCTTGAGTCCCACTCCTGTGTGAAGCTGCAGATGCTGTGGTACACAACAGTCTGAAGTGATAAATTGATACGTTTCTTCTCTTCTTTTTTTTTTCATCGTTGCCTTCATTCTCACTTATCTCAATTCACTGGGTTTGCAAGAAAAATGAATATATCCACACATCCACTCAACACTTCCTGCTCTAACAACTTAATATTCTTCTCATGTATTAGGCTGGATCGGTGTATGGGAGGGTTGTCGCACAGAAATGAGAATAAAATGTCATCCCGCCCTCCAAGGAGAGCTGAAATTACTGCCAATTAATCACATTTACTACCATGAAATGAAGACCTTATCATTAAGAATATACCTTAAGTAGGAAAGATATAGCTTAACTTAGAATGGATGAACATCACATTTCCTCTTGACAGACATTGGCAGCCACTTCAGGAGGTACAAATCAAGGCTGTGGCAGACAGGGCTGTGGTTGAGTTTTGGTGAGGAGGAGAAAGCATGAGGGCTTCAGGTGGCTAAAAAGGCACATCTGGGCCCAACAGCTGTGTGAAATCAGTGAAATCAAATGGCTGCACGAAAGGAAGAACTCTCTGCTACAATCCTCAACCATCAGCCCAGTGAGTTTGTGCAGGTGCTGCTAAATAAATCTGAAACAGAAAGCATGCATGGTTCAACTACAGCATATCAACAATGTGCATGATTAGAAATATATTAAAAATCATGTTTAAAAATCTCACTTTTGCCTGAATCTCAAAAACAGAAAGAAAAAAACAACAACATTTTACTGTCTCTATGTTAAGTATCCAAATTTAACATTGACAGTGGTGCTGCAAAAGTTACAGTTTGATTCACACTGATTTGGTTTTGTGTTGTTTCTTGTTAGTACAAAATAGTAAAGTGTAGTCATTTCATGTGTACTAACTGCCAAAATAATATATCATGCTGGTTAGGACATGCTGACTTTTAGCACGCTGGTGCACACGAAAACTAGTATGTAAATCTCAGAGTGATATTCATTGTATTCTCCAAGTAAACTAATTGAAGATCATTCATGCATATATTCAACACAGCATCTAATTCACCAACTCTGTGAGTAAGGCAAGATCACACAGCATGTATTCTTGTAGAATTCAGTTTAATGAAACAGTCTGGTAAGTGTCTAGATTTGCATCATTTTTTCAGTAAAAAAAACAAACAAAAAACATCCCATATCAGTTCTGATTGGCTCAAACTCATTGTGTTCCTGGAAATTGCTTGGACTTCATTCATCAGGGCTTTAACCAGTCTAGAGAATGTTTTGACTGTGGTCAGGTTTATATGTCTAATGTCATTAGTTTGTGTTTTTGGCTGGTGAAAATGTCTGACTGGTCCAGTGGTAACATGTTGTCATGGTTTGGAGAGTCTGTCTTCAAACTAGTGAAGTGCAGTTTCATGCTCTGAAGTGTCTGTTGTAAATCCCCACAGAATGTCCTTGAGTACTTTTGTTAATCTCAGGGGGATAAGCAAAGTTAAGACATTCAATTATAAAATATACCATCCGAAACTCCCTTTTTCAAAATAAGATGTAACCCATGAAGCCCGAATGATGCATTTTTCGCAAATAAACTAGATGGACCTTCATATGACAAAGAGCAAAGTCTCCCTGGTAACAAGGTCATATACATTTATGAGAGAGACTCTGACAGCTCCAGATTAGAGTTTTCACCAAACAGGCTGTCGACTCTGACAAAAATAAGCAGGCTAAGTCTGTTCTGACCTTAGGAGTGCCCAGTGATACACAAGCTAGCATAGCAGACACACAATGACAGGCAAGCATGCAGAAATACACAGAGTGAACACACAACTACACGCACATATTATCTGTCATGCAGACACATAAAGAGGGAGGTAATAGGAGACACATAGATAAAGGGCGGTCATGTATGTTGCTGCATGAATTTCCCAACAATCAACAAAAAGAGCCACTGTTTGTGTGATCCCTCGAAATGAAGTAAGGTCTATGTGATACCCATCATCACCAGTTATATATGTGCACTGCTTATGACTATGTCAACAAAAGAATGCCTTTTCCCTATCAACAATAGCAAAAATGTTTTTTCATGTGTTTCTATCTTGTCAGTTGTTTCATAACTCAGATTTAAATCATGTGACCTGTACTGGTGTCCCTACCCCACATTCAGGAGCCACTGTCCTATAAAATACGTTAACATACTACTAACTCGCTTTACCAAATAGTAGACCAAAATACAGTTTTAAAAATATATGCAGTATATAACAATAATCCCCACAAACACACACATGCAAAGAATGAGTCAGACAGTGAGAGGGAGGGAGGGAGAGACAGTGTTATTGATTTGACAGCCAGTTAATTCAAGTCTTTTGTTACCTAATACAGTCTGATCTATCACCAATCACATACTACAGCAGAGCACTAAATGCGATTTTCTCTGAGCATGTTGATCCTCTTTCAATAAGACACCTGGGAAAAGAAGACGGCAATAATAAAGAGAGGATTTCTGCAAACACTGACTCACTGATGAGCCAAGCGCATGAGTTTACCACCAGGAATGTTTAAAAAAAAAAAAAACGTGATATACTCAGATCTGATAAAGCTTCATGTACCTGATGACTTTCTGTTTTTATAAATCAGTATGTTTCTACATGAAGCAGCAGAACCAGACAACGCACTATTATTCACAAAAACCACATGAAGCGACATGCATCAAGAACTTAACATCAAAGTGCACAAAAACACTGCATTAACTGTGTCTAAAAAGTGTCTAGAAATGACCAGTTACAGACAAGGTATCTCAGAGAGAAAGAAACTGGATGAACTGACAATGACGCAGCATTTTATTGCAGCAGTACTTCAACCGTGTTGTCAGATGAGACGTTAAGGCTTAAATACAAATGTGCTACAGCACCTTACTTACACATTGCAATAAGCATCAAGCAGTATGTCTCTATTATCATATCTGTGGAGTGAGAGCCTATATATCCTATTTAGTTAAATCCAGTGGTGCTGGTACAGCATAGTTGCTGGTTCTTCACAGCTGAATGCGAAAGCATTGGATTAATCTAAATCTGGCTTGATAATCAAGTGACACCCATAGAACGCCCATGTGAGTTTTGCTGAAAAATGAGTGATTAATCATAAGATAATGCAAAATGCTAAAACAAGAGTCTTTAAGTCAGTTAACTGAGTCAACAATATCAGTTAAACAGGAATGTCTTGCATAAATGTTGCTAACATTTGCCACCATATACCACTGGACATACCAGCAAAACTCCTTAGTGTATTCAATTGAACAAGGGTTAGTTTTATTCCTTTTTATTCCTGAGTACAACGTTTTATTTGTAAAAAGGAGGAAACAGATGCGCATTTCTCCTGCACTGTTCAGTTGAATGAAGTTAAGAAAAAAGGTGGTACTCTAGAGGACAAAAGCAGCAAAAGAATCACCTCATGTGTTGATCCCTTTGGTAGATTTGTTTGTAAGCAATAGGCTGACAAATCTGCTACATAACACCCTCATTAGAGCATCTATAAGAGTGATATCAGGGGAATTTTTGTGCTGTATTTTTTATGTATGATTTGGTAGCCGCCCCTGTAATCACTACAGAATGCATCAACACATGCTGTCTAATTTGGGGCTAGATAGCAACTATTACAACAACAACAAAAAAACATAATTCTCCAACCAACTTATAATTCTTTTGTAAATGTCAAGGGATCACCATAGACAATCTACTGTATATGATCCTTTTGTCTTCCAAAGGAGATTTGCTACATCACACTCAGGATTAAGTGGAAAACAGGGGTTTGTCTGTGCTGTGAATTTAGTGGGGAGCAAAAGTAAAAACAAACTGAAGAAAAGTCAAACTCTCTTGTATATTCAAAGTGTGCATGTTAAACTGAAAACAAATGGCTGATAAGATATGGAGACTAAATATTGTTAATTTGTGAATAATTTTCAAAGCATCACTTGACTTTTTTGAGGTGTAACACACTTCCTTTAATCCTGGTAAGAACTTATTTGATGCAGTTGCAGATACAGATCCAGTTAAAACCAAGTCTACCAATAAGCCATAAAGCTACAGTGCTGCATATCTGATGTTATCCCTGTGCAACCAGTTGAGCATAAACCTGGCTCTGATTTGAATTAGTATTTTCTGCTGCCTTATTCTAAACAGATGGCAGATAAAGGCGGGAACCTGTTGCTTTGAAATATTTCTGTGAGTGATACAAACACAGGGGAAGACTGTTCCCTCATTTTAACATTTGCTCAAATCCTTGAATTTACAGGAATTGAAATGCCCCTGAGAAATCCTTGAATGTCACACCTACTGAATAATTACAGTAATTACATCCTACTAAAACATAAATACTGACCATGGAATTTGTGTTCATGGTTCCTAATACTGTTAAAGACCCCTTGACCTTTCATCTAGTGTTACAATCTCGCCAAAGTTTCCACTTGCATATATATAAAATAAATATTAATATGCAAATGAGTTTTACTGAGGATATTCATGACCCCCATAGGATGAACCCTCGTCATGCACCATCCTCAGACCAAAATTACAAAACTGTACACAACCTATCTCATCATCTAACAGGCAGCTTGCCATGAAATTTGCTGAGAACATTCATGTTTCCACTGTTATAAACCCTCTTTGATTTTACTGACACTGTAGTCCTTCCTCCACCACCCGTGTGGTCTGATCTGCTGTTTTATATCTATTTGAGTGATAATGTCATCCAAGCAAAAGTTGAAAAAATGAGTCAGTCTTTTTTCAAGTTAAAAAAAAACTTCTCAAATGTGAAGATTTGCTAATTTTCTTCTAGTATTGTATCCTTGGGTTGTGGACTGTTGGTTGGACAAAATGACAGACAAGACATTTGGAGACATTATCTTAAGCATTATTCACTCTTTTCCTAATCAGATGAAACAACCAGCAGATTAATTATTAATATAAGTCATTGTTAGTTGCAGCCCCTTTTTATTGTGTAAAGTAAACAGTATATTGCAGTTGTTTATGTGTCTATCACAGTGCCTCATCAGTACACAAGAGCTTTATCCTGAAGCTCGGTTTTTATTATTTACTGTGTTTTCCTCTATGAGTTCATCAGCAGTCATATTCCATCCTCAGTCTTGGATCAGTAGTATTCAGTATTTTTTTTCTCTCTCCATAAAGTGTAAACAAAACAGGGAAACTTCTCTCTTGAAAAATGCTACTATAAACACTGAGAGAAAATATCAGAATAACATCTCCATTGTCCCTTTACTGTCTGTACCAGCATGACTGTGTTTACATTTGGCAAAGAAAATAAGATTAGTGGCATCATTATAGAAATTAAGGGCAAAAAGAAATCATATTTAACATTAGTGACAAGCGATCATGACAGCTGTATGCTAAACTGTGAAGAAGAAAAGACTCAGCACATGTTGTCTGTGTTACTCAGTGGTTCATTTTTCTATAGATTCCCTTCAGTAAACAGACACTAGTTATTGTGAAATAGGTATGTCTTGAATATGTGGAATATACTGAAGTACTGTATTATTCTGTATTCGTAGTTAATAAGAAACATGCATACAGTGAATGCTTCCAATTTTCGAAAGCTGCTAACTGGTTGAGTTGTATACAAGCTGCGTCTTAGAGCAGTGTTGTCATAACATAAACCAGATGTCTTTTTGGGCTGCATTTTCTGACAGAGAAACACCTCTTTGGCGCACAACATTTAGCTCAGCTTGAAGCAGCATTGATGAAAATACTCCAGCATAACCACTCTTTAAAACCGAACAGGAGAGGAAAAACAAAGGAGACTGTATCAGTTAAATAAATCATTACACGCCGAATGAAGAAATAACACTGTTTTGAATGATACAAGTGGCTTTGCTCTGTCTGTAACCTATGCAGAGTGTGTCTGGGTTGCAAAAGAATTACTTACACCCTGTTGTGGTGCTTCCCCTGGCTGTTTGGGTTTGGATGTGTCCCAGACAAAAGCCTGTCCAAATAAGATCAATGTGTTCGTGCTTCTCTCCTCTGAGTGGGCACTCTCCTGCAGCTCCAGACTGAAAGGAGGAATAAATGAGTGCATACGAAGCTTATGTTAGAGAGCAAAAATCTTGTTCATGTGAAATCACACATTCGTTGTATGAAGGGACTTAATTCAGAAGCATCTGTGCATCACTTTTTGCATGCATAATCACAACATTAGATCAAGCAGTATCCATTTACTGGTGCCGTACACTGTATATAAAACTGTATGTCATGGGGATATGCATGATTCAGTAAATGAACTTTGAAGATTTTTTTTTTGAATGCAGGTCATTAGGACAGTATAAAATACTGCCTGGTACCTTTACAGCTCAGTTAAGATAGTGTGCCTAATTGTATTACAACTAATTGCAGTGTGGCATAAGCTGTGTAATAAGAAACCAGGATAATGATGCATTACAACAGAGGAGGATCATCAGGACCTCTAGCACCTAGTGGGCTCGCTCGGTGCTGTGGTTGTAAACATATAATAGCTTAATGGTGGGACAATTTGGAAGCAGCTGGAGGCAAAGCAGCCAAGGCAGCTGTTTTACCTCAGACCAGCGGGGCTGCAAACCACAGCACTTTTAGCACAACACATTAGCATACAACTCATCAGAGCACAAGCACACATACATATATCCATGCACGCACATGCATTTATGCAAGCAAACATCACAAACAATGAGGTTGTTGGATAGTAAAACTGCAGCTTTAAAAAGCTATATTCAGAGACAGTCCAAAATGTCAACCTGTGTTTAATTCAGGGGGTTAATGAGGAGAAGATGCAGCTTCAACAGACGTATGGGCAGACAAGAAGACAATGTTTATGACACAGTCAAAACAAGAAAACAACAAAGTTTTGCAATAAGACCATCACATTGTTTAGAGTTTGAGCTTTTGGCTGTTGTAACCATTGTCACTTGTTCCTGATGATAAGACACATGACGGAGGAAGATTTACTACACGTTACATCCAAATGCAACAGCACACTGCATGTAGTTGAGCACAGATATTACTGCAGTTTTTAATATTCAAGCTGGTGATAGCAAACAGCATTTGTAGGAAGAAGAACCAAGAGACTTTAGGAACTACAGCTCCCTCTACTGGCAGCAGAAATCTCTGAAGGTCTGTGGTTCCTGAAAACATATCCAAGGTCCACAAGAAAAACCGTCACTCACATTCCCTTGCCCACAAGCTTAGAAACTATAATTTCGTGGCTTGGGCAAAACGATTTACTTGAACAAGATGACTGAGGTTTTCTGCTCCAGCTGATCTCAGTTTCTTAGCATGAATCGGTCGTGTTTGTTGTTTTCCTTTGAAACAATGGACATTAAAAACACAATTTAGCTCTCCATGTGTTCGACAAAGCAAATGCGTGTGTATGTTTTTATTCCATTTTGGAAAGGTTGATCCGAGCTGACTGTAAAGCAGCTACCTTGAGATATATATGCTGTCTTTCTGCTGCCTGTACGATCCACAGTTTGTTACAGACCATGATTATAAACAACAAAGCCGACTGTGGTGCCGCTCTGTTCTCAAGTGGAGAGCCACTTGCATTCACTCTCAGCACAAGCACATATTGTACACACAGAGCTGGATTTTTTTGGCACCTGTGCAAACACACACATACACACACTCTTTTGCACACATACACAATCATAACACCTATTTTTGATATTGTGACTCTGGAGTAGCTCCAACAGGGAGTGCACTGTAACTGGAAAAGACAGTTTGTGATCCACCGGTAATTTTTGCATTTTTAAAAAATCCTTCTGTAACAAAGATTAATACTAACATGACTGCTGTGACACCCTTGAAATTTGACTTAAAAAGACAGAGAGAATGCTGATAAGTGACTTGGCTAGGATGCATTTTATGGTATTTAATACATTGCAAAGAGTCAAATCAGCATTAGCTTTCACAGCTTTTATTCTAACCTCATATGCTTCCATCCGAAACAAGCTGGAGGTAGAAGGAGAGACACCTTTTACACAATGACAGCGTCATGCTGTGACACAGCCAGCAAAATCCTCCAGAAACACTTGACAAGGTCTTATTTACAGTCCTCTGCTCAAATAGATAAATGGCGGGTACATCCTCGCAATAACAAAGCGCAGAAGATGAACAAGTAGCAGAGTCAGAGGAAGGCGAACAGCTGCACCGCTTCACCTTCTTCAGTAAGTGTACATAAACACTCTTTTCCTCCTAGAGCTTTACTTCTATTTTGCCAGTGATTATGAAGAATATGGTAACGCTTGACCCATGAATGTGACAAATAGGAAGCAGACTCTCCTTGCAGCTGTGAACAATTACAAACAGTGGATGGAATGTTTCTCCACCGCTGCTCTCAGGAATGTGCATCATTGCCCTTTGTCCTCGCAACAAATTGGGGGGAAAGACTATTCAAGCCCGCGTAATCCGTACATTAGAAGCGTTTGAAAGCGGTCATACTTTGCATTCTTTTAACTGAAACCAATCTTGACACCTGTGAAAATGCCAAACAGGTTTAGGTTAGTCAGTTTAGACATGAAATTAAAGAGTTGACAAAGTTTGTGCTACCTTAAGATGAGATAAAACATTGAGATGAGACCAGAAAAGGCTACATTTTCTGAGGATAATTCATGTTAACTGCTGCAAATTCACAGTTTAACATATAGCATAGAGGAAATGCTGAAAGGATGTATTAAAAGAAGTTAAAGTATATGCAGGGGTTAGAAGTACTGAAAGGAGCTGAAGATTCACTGGAAGTTGAGGCACCGCAAGGAACCGAAGTGTCAGCCAAAGCGTTGCTGATGCAAGTGGAAGTCCTGAAAGAAATTGGTGCCAGTTCAAGTGGTAGAAAATGAGACGCGATGTCAGTTAAAGTGTCAGCTCAACTGTAAGCACCGAATGAATCTGGAATAAATTGTGTATTGACAGTGGAAGCTGTGAGAGTTGGATGAGCTGAAGAAGCTTTTTTGTTGTTCAGACGTGAGACCTGAAAGGGTTTGAAGTGTCAACCATTGAATGCTGTTGAAATGGCAGTAGAAGAAAAAGAGAGGAATGTATTTGAAACGCCACTTCATGTGTATGTGGTAAAAGTAGTGGAAATGTCATTTGAAGTGGAAGTTTCATAATGTGTGCACTGTATGGAGCTGAAATGTCAGTGTGAAGCATAAAAAATAGAAAATAAAAGGGGCTATACACACTATGCAAACATACTAACTACAACGTGTGTTAAGATGTGTGTAGTGAGGCACAAATAATAACATGAAGAGATACTATGTGAATAAACCAAATACTGAGGCCTATTTTACATGCTGAAACATCACTTTAAATATCCTCAAACATTAATGTGATTTAGCCCAGTGTCTGACTTGCATATCCCTTCACATTCCACTTTTAACAGCTTCTCTCAATCAGTGTAACACAAGACTAGTAAACATTAATATTTAGAAAACCAAATGTTTATAAGGAAGGAAGGAAAGTGAACAGCTTTAACTCTTGACAGCTCTACTAAAAATAAAGCTAAATTATTCTCTAATCAAATTGCAGATTCTTCAGCTTCTAAAAGTGTTTCTTTTTCAAAAAAAAAAAAAAAATCAACAAACAAAAACACAGCAGTTTGAGGTGCAAATCTCTGTAGGTTTGCACAGTGCCTTAGCTGTGCAAATGAGGACAGATCCTTCTTTCTTTAAAAAAAATCTCCATTCCAACCTGACAAGTTTAAACAAAGCAATTTCAGGCCCAACTGCACCTGCAGTATTGACATGCCTCGCCAGGGGTGTCTCACAGGAAGACAATAATTTGTCTAGTAACACGACTGAAATGAGCTCAGAGTCTGGACGCTGTTGGCTGGGGGCAGAGTGACAGCTAGAAACAGGCTCACTTTATCAAGGACATCTGACATTAGGCAGAGTCGTTTAGAATTAACGCACAAGCATACTTCTCTTTATATTCATTAACTTTCATTCCAGTGTCACAGCTTTGGCATTAATGCAGTATTGATTTTGAAATTGCCCTTTTTATCACCTACTAATTTTATATACAAAATTGATCATCCATTTTATGAACCAATTATAACTTGGATTGTAAAACACTGGGATTTGTGTTCATTAAAGGCTGAGGCTGGTTTTATTCTACATTTTTTGTTACTGTCAACAAATTCCAACACAAGGCTAAAACCAACATCCGTCAGTCACTCAATGTTTCAGTCAGTCCTAAGCTGCTTTGTTTCTACTGAAGATCTAAATCTTTTAAAAACATCACAAATATACTTTGATTTATATAAAAAAAAGAAAGGCTCAGTGATTTCCTTATAATCGGCTAGGCACTGTTGTTTTTAGCAAATGTTACTCAGACTGGAGTAAACACTACATTCATTGGAGACATCTTAAGCTGCAGAATTGGTGTGCAAGCAAGTATCTTCAACAGCAGGACGATGTACACCGACTTGATATAGACTACAGCATCCATGTTCTCAGCTATGAAGGAAAATGTCACCCTCAACTCATTAGCTATTTGTTTGTTTTGGGATTTGTTTACAATAAGGAAAATATAGAATATCACCAGACTTATCCTTTAAAGACATCAAACAAAGGCAAAATGTTTACTACATTTCAGGTTTTTGTCTGCTTGAAAAGATCCATTATTAGCACATTTTCTTTAAAGAGGATCAGCTTTCACTTTGCACTTCCTTCAGTGGGCCTGAGGGCTGAGGTTGCTAGGCGATGGTGGCTATCTCCGTGGTGACGTGATCCCCCCTGGGCCTGGTTCTCACTCATCACCTCCACAGAAAGATACAGGGACATGTGCATGCACACAAGCACATACACAATGCCACACACACACACACACACACACAGTAAAGAACCACTGCCATCCAGAGGTCTTTCTCCCGCTCTCTCTCTGCTCTTATCTCTGGGAGGCTGTTGTCACTCACTCATTGCTGTGCTGAGAGGGGCTTCAATGGTCCGACCTGATGAGGCTTAGGGAACACCTCGGAAACCTCTCGGGTGTCAAGGAGAACCAGATGGTGACAATGAAGAGGCCCTGAGAGCAGGAGCAGCTCAGCACCTCCTCTGTCCACCGCTCCAACAAGTTGTGAACACAAAGCTCTGTTTATTTTTGAAGCCTGGATGAGAGAAGAGATTTATTTTGAGTCACTAAGACTTGTGAAATTTGAAGGACAAATTCCCCTCAAAACATTTAAGTATCCTTAAAATACAGCTACTTTTGAAGTACCTCATATGGGATATATTTTTTCTTTACTTTTTTTTTTTTTTCAGCAAAGCTATAATTTGATTAATGGCAGTTTTTCAGGTTCTGGTGTTAGCCCCGCTGATTTGATGAATAGGCTTGATTTCTGGGAAATAATAGGTAATCATTAACTAAAATACCTACAATAGATGAAGCACAGTGACTGAGTGAATGTCAGAGAGAAAGACAAATTACAGCATGTCATCAAAAGGTAAATCCTAGTACACATAGTAAGTAATTGAACACCTAAGACACTGTGTAGACAAATACTATATATTTTTAACTAGATAGACAGCCACATTAATGTATCTATGAGGTTGCACTTGCTCACACTGACAATGCTAACATGTAATTTGTTTTGAAGGTATTAGTCACAAACCAAAAATAATATTTTGACCTTCTGCTGGCGCTAAATGAAAAGTCTGGCGATCAAGAGAGTTACTCAGATTCGTCCTGAGGGGGATGTCTGAACTGAAGTTCATAGCAATTCATCCAGTAGTTGTATAGACATTTCACTACAAACCACAAATGTGAACCTCATAGTGGCGCTAGAGAAAATGTCAAGAGGTCATTAGGATTGATCCTCTGGGAGCCATGACTGTTTGTACAAAATTTCATGGAAATCCATTCAAATGTTGTTAAGATATTTCAATATGGACCAACAGCATGGAAAAAAAAACAAAACAAGGAAATACTGTCGAAATAAATGAAGTTGCCCAAGTTCCAGGTCAACTACGTCATTAGATAGAAGTCCCAGAACTAGTCCCACGCAATTCTTTTCAAGTCTCAAGAGAGTCAAGTCCTTGTCAAGTCAAACTAAGAGAGAAGAGGTCAAGGCTTCGCACAATAATTCATTTCTACTGATAGAGAAAATGTTATATGAAACACTATTGTCTGATTATTGAGAATACTGGATTGAGAGTCAACAGCTAGTCTGTCTTGTTCTTGGCAACATAACAGCTATTCACCTTGTGTTTGGTGAGTCAGAGACTTTGACTGACAGATTCAATGACTCCCTGACTGATACAGATATAAAAGTGCCA
Source organism: Lates japonicus (assembly GCA_033238685.1). Taxonomy (NCBI): domain Eukaryota; kingdom Metazoa; phylum Chordata; class Actinopteri; family Centropomidae; genus Lates; species Lates japonicus. The sequence goes on from BRZM01001453.1 coordinate 53,812, forward strand.
AAGAGTGGTAGTTACAGTACATGGAGCTAAAAGCTAAAAACACACCTCCCCCGGTGGTGAGTGGCTCACCAAATTTTCAAGTGTAGAACAAAGTCTGACCTTTGGCATCAGGTTACAGTGTGTTGGGAGGCTTCATTGTCATCACTCTGACACACACACACACATACAGTCTGTGTACACTGTACCTCTAAGCATAGAAAGGAATCATGTTTTCCATTCCCCCACTCTTCCTCCACACACAGCAGCTGTATCCATGGGAGCACAAATCAGGTCAGAAAAACATATCAACATGGGGAAAATGATTTCATATCAAATCCAGAGTGAGGAGAAAATGAGTAAGTGTGATTTTATAGTGCATTAAATAAACAAGTCATCATATCAATGTTCTCTGTATCAGATCTCAAGTCATAAAAATTAGGACTATAAATAGACTTAAAGTGCTGCATATTACTGCAGCATGATGTCATGTCTAACTACTGCCATTCAAAAAGTTAATCAAACCAGTTATTTGTTTCATCAGTTTTAGATTGTTCCCCACTATTTAATCACAAAATGGAACTTTCCATCTACCACTTATCCTAAATAAAGTTGCTTATTGATTGTTATGCGTAGAAATGTGCATACTGATATGCATGTTTATGTTAATATATGGAGTTATACTTACATGTACATATATGCCATTTATATTGGGTTTCATGTTTCTTTTAATATGAGACATGAACAGTAAAAGTGCGAAACTGGGAAAACAGATTTATCCCTGGAAAAAATGGAAATTAACTGTCCATAATAATTATAAGTCTTACTTTATTCAGGTTTTTTTCTTTTAATTTTTCTTGAGTCTTCTAGAGTATTCTCTTGTGTAAAATGTTCTGCCGCTTTGTTAATCTTTCTTTTATTAACTGATATTATTATTTAATATCTGCATAAAAAAAGCCTGGGTGTGAATTTCCATGAATATTTAGCAGCATCTTCAGTAGACAGACCACAGCAAGTCTGAGGCTCAACCCCGGTCTGTCTGTAGTCTTTCTCAGTACACAAGTCTGTGGCTGCTTGTATGTTTATCCTGGAGCTTAGAGGCAAGGGAGAAGGTGTGCTTACATTTCTCAAGGGCATATTCCACTAATCCTGATGCATATCTTGTTTATTAAAGTGGTGAGCATCTATGCGCATTGGTTTAAAAGTGTTGATTAGCTCGGTTTCTAGAGTGGGTTTTACTGATGCAGAAGTATCTTCGCCAGCCTTCATCAGAGCACGATAAAATTCGTTGGCACTTGTGTCCTTGCCATTGATTACAAAAAGAAAACTGTGTTTTATCCATAATAACTTGCTCCAGAAATGTCGACGGGCCATTCATGACTAATAGCTTTTTTGCAGCTCAGTCAGATGGTTCACTCAGATTCTCCTGGCAGACTAGTTATCTTTCAAGTTCTAATTAGCCACATTTCTTTGACCTTGTGATGTGCTCCATGGGCTGGAATATCTCAACAACTACAGGATGGATGGGCATAAATTGGTCTCCAAAGATGAGTCCTACTGGCTTTGATGATACAGCTTTGGTTTTGAGTTTTGAAACAACAAATGTTAGATGGACTGCCATAGTATTCAGGTACAAATGCCTGCAAAAATCATTTCAAGTAGCCATATCTGTAGTGGAATTTGGTGCCAATTAGCGAATGTCTGCATACTTACAAGATAAGCTACAAGATGTGGAAACCTTCTCAGTATGTGGTCATTTTTCACTGTAAGCAATTCTAGCATGCTAATGTCAGCATCTGTCCTTAAATATAGCCACATAGAGCTGCTCGCTTTATTAACTAAACAAATCTTGTTTAATCAAGGTCACAGAAAAGTGTTTAGACTGGAAAAAATAATCTGTTCTTACTCCCTATCAAAACAAAGTTGTCATGCATCCTGACTGGCTGTCAGTCAAGACAAGCCACAGCCAATATTCAGTTACTCTCCAGCTGATGTAGAACACCAGCATAAGACCAGTGATGCTTTGCTCTGACTGATACTGACAGAGCACTGACCTTAAGTTTGAGAACAGCAACGCACATCCTTGTTGGACCCTACTTGACCCCTGACTTTCCTGTTGTCTCACACTCTTCATTTCAATTTCTGCATAAAAGAATGCACAAACTTGCATCCCTGCCTCAGTTTATACACTGGCTTTGGCTGAAATCTGCTGAAAGATCTGCTTGCATCTAGGTAATGACGAGCACAATTAATGACAATCAACCTAACTGTGTACACAAACATGGATCCGTTTACATCTCTCAAGTCTGCATATTCTGGCCCACATAAAGCATTTTCAGAATAAAAACAGCCGTCATGACCTTCATTTGAACCGTCTCCCTCCAATGCCAAATAATCTTCAAGGTTACAATTCAGTCTTGAGTATAAAGGCTCTGTCACTTTCTGTGCTATCTGGCCTTGGATCAGGAGCTGTTGCCAAAGGGAAGAGCTGACAAGTACTCCCATGTATAGCAGCTTTGTGAGCCCTGTGATGAGAGATAGATGCTTGTTCCCTGTGTCTGCTCTCATTGTTGACAAGTCCTCTATCATGTTTTGATCACACTGCTTTACCCTACCAATCCTTGGTGCTTCACTTAAACGGTCACTATCTACCACTTGGTTGCCTTCAGTGTACAATGCAGCTGCAGGATAGTGTCATCTTCCATAACACCGTCATCCAGTGAAATGATTTAAGAAGTGCTTTGAATACATTATTTACAAGTTACTTGAATTATTTTTCCATCTATTGTTATCTATCTTCATAAAACGTATACAATACATTAAAATACATATCTTTACCACTTGTCTTTTTATTTATGCAAAATGGACATTGGGAAGTGTCTACTTTAAATGCAGAGCTTTCTTTACCGCGGCATTCGGGCCATGTCTAATCTTTAATTGTTTCAGACCAAATTTTATGTTGAATGATTTACCGGCGCCAAACTTTTCTGCGGGAGCGTGCTGAAACAGCGGCAAACATAGAACAGCTTTCTCCAAGCAAATAAATTTTCCTTTGAAAGACTCCTCTGAGAACATCTGCGGGAACATCTGGGAATGGCAGGAAGTCGGCATTTCTCAGGCGTGGCGTGCAGTGAATATTTTCAAGAGTACTTCAGAGGACTAGGCAGGTATAAAGACACAACCTCAAACCCTGACAAATTTATGAGTCCCTTATGGCCAGTGGTTCTCGTGCCGTGTCATCTTCCAAACAAATTGCGGCGTTGGGCTCATAGCTGGGGTGCTGGGTGATTTTTGTTTCCTGGCATAATTAATTTTAGCATTATTTCCAGTTATTTGTTAACAATGCGCTTGGTGTGTGACTTGAATGGGCGACAGGAGATTTTCTTGACTAACTCACTACAGTATACATACTTGCATTATCTATCCCTGTTGTTTACAAAACAAAAAAAACAAACAAAAAAACAACAAAAAACCAAGAGTCCTTGTGTGGTATAAATACCAGACTGAGAAATGTCTCAGCTAATAACAGGGAATCCCCACCAGTGTGTGTGTGTGTGTGTGTGTGGGGGCATTGCAGTTCCAGTTTAAAGCCATCCACTTTTTAAGCAAACACATCCTGGCAGTAGTGAGCTACAGCAGTTATCCGCCAGGAATTATGGTATAAATTGTGAGCTGGAGAGCTGAGCAGACTGCACCTGGTCTGGCCTGTGTTGACACACGATTCTGCTACTTAGATCAAGAGGCCTGATTTTGTGTTAGGGCCTGAAATGTCTCAGGGCAGAAAATAGAAAAGGACAATAGATCTCTCACCGGATAGTTATTTTAAACCCAGTGGTATAATCTGTTTAATTTGGCATCTAGAAGCTGACGAGGGAAGCGAATACAAAAAAATCCATTCTTAATTCTGTCTTAAGTCAATCGTGTCTTCTCAAACAGTTACACCTGATTAACTCTCATAATAAACTCTGATCATTCTGAATGTTTTGTGCTTTGGTTTGCTGATGTCTTCAGAGGGAGTATGATGTGTATAAAGGCACTTGGCTGGTTTTAATGGTTCCCAACAAACTTTAAAATTGGTGGTTTTATTTTATTGTTTGTATTAGCTTTAATTTTCATCAACTGCAGGTATAATATACTAACAAGTACTGAACCCATATTAGCCTCCTGTTTGTATGATGTGCTCCTTCAAGCCAAGCAAGGTGCTAGGTTGAATTCGTCCAAGTGTTGACATGTCCAACCCATGTCTCTCATCATGCCTGTCTCAGTGGATTCTTTCCCTGCCAGCATTTACATTGTCCTCTACCTTCGCGAGGACACAATGGAAACATGTTTTATGAAAGAGCATGTGATCTGAGCAGTAACACTCAGATAAGATACAGTTAGACTTTTTTAAACTGTTTTCCGTTGTATAAGTTTTTGCTTTTCTCTCAAAAGTAAAAATCTAAAACTAGCATTTCTCAACACCTGCAGTGACTCCATACTGAGTTTTTTGAAAATTGTAATTCCTCAGATACACACATTACAAATCTTATGACATGTCTGCCCCAGCCCTAACAGTCTCAGTTCTTAAAATTTTAAAACATAAAATATGTAGTGAAATAGTTACAAAATAATATATTTTCCATAATTGACAGTAATGATTATATCAAGAGCCCAATCAAACATCTCATTCCATACAGTTTTCAGTGATTTCTCAGTAATATTTTCTGTTTTCCCTCCTTCATCCTGAATCTATTGGTCCTCTAATATCTGTGTGTGACATTTCCACCAGAAGTTCTATACCCACCACGTGCACTCAGTGACCACTTTATTGGGGTACACCCTGTCACGATCTATCCAATACAACTGTTGAGATGTGTTTTAATATTCTGCCTCCCTAGGTATTATGTAAATAAGCAGGAAAAACGAAACACTTCCAAATATAATACAGCTCATTTCTTTGACTATGACCTCAGTGAAAATGTTGGATTCAATTTTACATTTTCAACAATGTCAACCAAAAGCAGTCATTATACCTTTGTAAAGGTAGAATTTATAGCAGAGATGTTGTAGTGATTTACAGTAGATTGCTGGGACTGATAGAAGTGGCCAATGGAATTATATAAACATCTTTAAACACATTTTATCACTGAATTCATACAGGCATCATTTAACATTTTAGGTTCTTATTTAATATTTTTTGTATCGAGGTTGAAATACTGCTTGGATCACGACCTGGGCATTTACAATAGTGTAACCAGACATTACAGTATATCTCATTTCTTAATTATTCAAAGATGTGGCGTATATCAACACTGCTTTATTGTGCTGTTCATTACACCTCTCAGGCAATGACAACATACTCAGACAATCTATAGTGAAGACTACCGCACAACATTGCCACTCTGGGACTAATTGCAGCGTCAGGAGGTGTAACAAGGTTAAAGACAACAGCAATGAAAGACTATATAAATTTGCTCTCTTGCGCCTCTCTCTGTGGTTGGCTAGAACATCCCTCGGTGAAGACCCCTCCAAACCCTGGGTGGGAATACAAAACAGGTGCTGCACAATTGGTTCCTCCACAGCGGAAAACAGCCGCCCTGCAGGGCTTGACTGACCAGACATCACATTCTCCGGCCAGCTGCGTCTCAGATGATCCACTTGCCCACAGGCTCAGACTAAAGGGATATGTACGGCATGCATATGATATATCATATATTCTCATTATTAAGATCCACTGCATTTTAAAAAACTTCCTCTTGCAGTTAAATATCCCTCGGTATATCTTCTAGTTCTCTGATGGATTAGTTTTAATGATACAGATATGTATGTTTCTCATGAGGCTAAATATATGCTGGTAAAACATTAAAACAATCTTAGCTCTTCTTGACACCTTGTGTGTGTTCTTCAGAGTAATGACTCTAACATCTGGCATGGATTTATACATTTGAAATTCTGGCTGGGGATTCAAAGAAGAATTTTAATTGAATCCTCTGAGAAACTCTTGAGACTGAAATGTCTCCTGGCAAGAGCCAAATACATACTCATGTTGGCATCATGTGGCCTCTTTCACAGATTGAAATAGTTCACTCATCTGTAAGACCGACATAATGCTCATGTTGATACGAAAAGTGAAAAAGTAACTGCTCAGTGCTTATACAACAAGTGAAAAAATGCGCTATGAAATCCTTTTCAACATCACATGCATACATTTGTCCATGAATATAACAACACCCTCCTTCCATCGGTCAGCCACAACCATGCTTTATACCAGCACAACACTAAACCTACTGCTGTGCAACAATACACACATTCACAGCCCAGCAAATTGCTTCTCAACCCACCCTTTACCACCGTTCTCAACCACCGCAAACAAACTATTTTCTGGAAATTTCACTACAAATTACCCTGTATCTGCCAAATCCCCCGGGGAATGAAGGAAATCAAACCTTGGATCTCCCTGCCCCACAGAAACAGACGTAGCCTCACTCCACACAGAAATATCTTTGACTGTTTATAATACTAATCAGTTTTTAATTCATGAAATTCATTGAATCTACTTTTGACCCTATTTGTTTGACTGAATTTTAAGGACAGTGTCTGCCTTGAGTATTAACAGAGTTCATCACAACAAAGTGGAGACAAGTCTAAAACCACTGATCACCTTTCAACAAAAGCTGAAAAAATCTGGTGGTGAAGAACAGAGACCATGTAAGTTCCCAGTTACTTCTGTGTACCAATTTCATGAACAACCCGTGCTTCTGTGGGCTTGGTCAACATGACATCGTGAAACTAAGCCTCCATTCCCACTAAGAAAGGTGAAACTGAGACAAGCTGCTTCAGGGGAAAATCAAAGGCACATACCTTAGCAGTGAATAATGATCAACAGCGCACAGCCTTACTGTGTTTACATTACAGGGCCGGCACTCTGGTGCAGCCTGCGGAACTCCATGCAGACAGGAATGTCAGGGAGAGAGAGAGTGAGGTCAGGCGATGTGCAGAGATGAGTGTAGCTCCTTGGAAAAGGTTAGGGCTGTTTATGTTGGCCAGTGGCCCGCTGCCAGCTGCTCAAGTGTGCAAACTTCTTAAGCTGCAGGCTTCGGTTCACTCTTCAGATCTTTTCACTCTATTTACCCTCCACCCAGACTGTGGATGGTTGTGCTTTGTTCAGGGGAAAAGCCCCCTCTTTAGCCCCACCTCCATAAAAAGCACGCTCTGCTCCAAAAAAATGTACTGGATACAAAACCAAGCTTTTCTGTGCTTTCCTGTAAAACACACCCTTACACAAGTGTGCAAATATACGTGAAAATTTATATTTCAATGTAAATCTGGAGTAAAATATACTTCTTTCAATATAATCTGACAGTTGATTGTCAATCATCCCCTTCCTAACTCATAGTAATACTAATCAGGCACACCCATTACTGTTGATTGTTGATAGCGAAATTAGATTATATTTAGTAAATGTCCTCTACAGGAGCAGACTTGATATGGATTTCATCAAATAAAGAAAGGCAGGGGCAGAAGTGTCCAGGCTGGAGGTAGAGGAAAGGGTGGTAGCCAAGGGGGGTGCATCAACAGTAGGATAAGACTCAGCCTAAGGAGATGGCAGCGTGCCAGAAATTTCTGTGACCTGGAGCTAGATCAGAGCGGGGTTCGTGAGCTGTAGTTATGAGATGAGGGTCTCAGGTCATGGAATAATAAAAGGCGCAGAGCCTCTGCAGCAATAAAGCTAAAGTACAACTTTTATTCTTGAGTCTTAGAAAATGCTAATATAGCTTGTTTTCCCCTCACTTGTAGGCCACGTGTAGTGGACTGATTTCCTCAAGTAGAGGACTTACACACACAGGTTATAAGTTAAGATGTGCTAAAGATAAAAGAAGATGTACCCTATGTTTTTTGCTTTAAACACAGGGTACAAGCTGTTTGGACAGCAGTGTTTTGGGATACTATCTTTTGACCAGAGTATCCAGGTTCAGACCCTGTTACGGTGAGCATCCATGTGCCAGACACTGGATTTCATATTAGAGTTAGCAGTGCTGCTCTGTTGCTGACCTTGTACTTGTACTTCTGCAGAGAAGGGGAAAACAAGACAATTAATTTTGCCTTATGGCCTTTAAAGCCTTGCTGATTGTGATAAAGAGTGAAATCATGTTTCACTTCTACTGTGTGTTTTGTTGTATGTGTATATTCTTTGTTCAAATTTAAAGCACCAACTATGATGTCCAGGAGTGTACAAATGATGTATTTGACAGTTTCTTCTTTAATTCAGTCAGTACTCCAACATTGGACTTTTTCACTTGGTTTAGAAAATAAGCGCAACATTATCCAACTTCAATCTTTGTATTGTGTTGAGGTAACAAACCATAGGAAATGTTAAAAAATCACCATCACACTAGAGTTGTTTCTCATATACTTTTAATATTTTTAATTTTAATGTAAATACAACTGTAACTATGTCCAAGTTTGTCCAGCCATCTGTGGATAGTTCCTTTAAAGAGGTTGTTTAATAAACTGCTAACTGACCAGGCAGAAGTTCAGGTTCTCCATAAAGTGCTTCATTTAGCTGCTGATATGTAAAGTTCACTAGACCTACAACTCTAGCAGTACCTAGAAGACTTAGATGTTAAGCTGCCACACAGGCTTTATTGTAATTTACTAAAAAATAAATTCAATTAAAAGCAATTTTGACAATCATTTGTAATCCAAAATCAGCATGTCACCCATATAATACAGTTAGTCTTACTCAGGAGCACTGAGGGCATAAGATTGTCTGACTCCATCCCTCCAGAAACAATCACACACTACAGCAGTTTGCGCCTGGTGTCATCTTTTGGTAACTGTGGGTACTGCAAGTTTTCCAAACATAACATATGTACTGTATGTTGTATACTGGCTGTAGTAAGTGCCTTCATTATGTGTCTGTGAGCATCTATAATCTCACTATACATTCCCAAATTCCCAAATCAAAAACAAGACACATCAACATGCCAGAGAACACTTCAGAGACACGTCCACACTATAATACACTCAACTGTCAGTTTATTAAGAACAACTGGCTAAAACCAATGCAGTCTAATACATCAGTCCTGCAATAAATCCTCCCTTCATGATGGTTATGGTGTTAAAAGTGTGTTAAAGAGGTGTTGATTTAACTGTGATCATTGTGGAGGCTGCAGTTTGTAGTGCTGTTGCTATAAACTGAGCACAAGTCTGTAATAAATAGAAACATGCTGAATGAAAAGATTCAGGCAGTCTTGTACATCCATCATGTCAACTGTTCCATCTAAAGTGGAACTTATGTCAACATAATAATTTTTGTAGATTCATTAAATTAAAATACTTTAAAAAGTGCATTGGACAAGCCAGGCCAAACTCACCACCTGTTCATGGTGGACTCAACTTCCCATCAGACAATTTAAGATGGGATTGTGCAATACAATATAAATTTGACAATAAAGTTTTAAGGCACTTTCCTAAATCTCCCGCTTTGGGGGACTCGTAGATGAGTAAATGTCATTTTCAAAATGCAACACCTTGTATTTTAAAAATCGCAAAGTATCAAATAAACACTTTGTTATGGTAAACACAATTCACACTTTTGGCATTTGTCACACCCAGAGAAAAGGCATGACGTGCATGGTAAATGTTTAAACAATGAACACAAGGCCACAAAAAAATAAGTTAGAGCCAAAAAAAAAAAAAAAAAAAAAAGGCACACAAATAATGCTTAAACCCATGTCAGCTACAGTGTAACCTCATACTGTTTTAGCAACAGAGGAATACAATATATCTCACATTTCATGGTTCTGGGGAAGTGTATAAAAATATGTTATTGTGCAGCAACAGATATTAATTTTTCAGCTAATGCCTGACACTGAAATGACATTTAATGTGTTGATACTGACGAAAGGCAGCGGTGGAAAGGCAGGTTGTGGATAGGGCCTAAGCAAAAGTACCTCCAAGGTTTTTTTTTTTTCCCCCCTCCAGACAGATACATTGTCCATTTACACTCATCGTTCAGCTTGTGTCATGTGAGGAAGTTCAACACACAACCGTTAAACACCTCAGATTCAGTAAAGCACCTGAGGAACTAAGATCCCAACAAGCATCAAGAGTTTTTCAAAGGATCAGGACTACACAGTACCAAGGGTGACATGTCAGAAAACTGTATGCTATGAAAGCTGTTTGATGAAATGCTGGTGCCCTACATTATCACACAAAAATGAGGACAGTGTGCCGCTGCTTCACTTCAATACAATCATTGAAGTCTCTGCATCAATCATCACAATTATAGTTTAATTAAAGGTAAAATTCACTGGTATAAACTAGGCACATGGTGTTATTGCACTGAGCTAAAATGTTAAGAGATTTGGATTTATCTTGATTGTCACATACTTCTGAGACCATCTCACCCATCAGTCTTAAAATGATTCTGGTTTTCAGAGGCTCAAGTCTGCACTATCCTGGTTCTTGAAAATACTAAGGTCCTCTTGTAGTGGAGCCCGTTGCTGAGGTGTTTGAAGAGGCAGTGGGTGACTGTGGTGAAGCACCAGCTACTGTTTTGAAATAAATTACGTAAAATAATGGCAGGACGATGCCAATCAGGAGCATGGCAACCACAGCGTTCCACCACTGGATCCCCCAGTCTGCACCATGACCCGTCAGGCCCTGTCCTTTAAAACCAAACCTCGACTCTTTCTCTGGGTTATCCGAGAAATCCTCATCTTGATCATTTGTAGTCTGAATCAGTTTCTCAATGTCATTATCCACCTCCATTAGAAAGTCTGTGACCTCCTGTAGATGTGGCTGGGCTCTGGCTCTGTCCTGAGGCCTTGCTAGTGTTATAGATGAATGTGGCATCTCCTCTTGAGGGTCACTTAGGTCTGTGTAAGTCTCTGTTAAAAAGCTGTGTTTCTGAACTGGTATTTTGATAGATGTCAGTGCAAATAAATCTTGCTCCTGCATGAGGTTGTTCACCCGCTTTATATCTGCCACCTGTTGGTAGAAATAGGAATGAAGGTACATTAATGTCAATATAGCACAATTACTTGACCAGAAATCGTTTAAAAAAAAAA
>BRZM01001454.1:0-34493 GCA_033238685.1 Lates japonicus
CAAGAATCTAATGGTACAGTGTTGCCAAAAGGGTAATAATAATATGAGTGTTTTTTCATTTGACCATTTAGTTCTCGTTATTTACTTTACCTAGATATTAAACAGACTCTAGAATGACATGGACACATTTTGGAATGATTCCTTAAGAAAATTGAAATGCTACCAAGAGACTATTCAGAGACATCAAAGAAGACCAAAACCATCAACCTGAAGGGCACATAAAAAGCCTCTTTTTTAATCTAAAGTTTCTGCACTATCTGGCTCTTCATTTCTTTGTGAAAAGGAGTTGGACAGACAGTATTGTTTATGAATGGTTTACTTACACCATCCCTAGCAGCAGCTGAGTTTAAGACCTAAATCTCCAGTCAGAGCCTGCCGGATATTGTGAGATTTTCAGTGAAACTGGCAGTGCAGAAACAGAAGGAAATGTGCATGAAATTGTGGAGTCTTAAGACCATTTTTGCAAATAGGGACAAAAACAGATAATGTCAGGAGTACTGGGAAGGAAAGGCCACTTGGGAAAATGGGAAAAACAAGTGTGGACATATGCTGCCAAAATGATGTGTAGCATCTAGTTTGTTGGTGAAATGCGCATTTATCTGCATGAAACATAGCACCAACAGGAAGAGTTCATCACTCAGAGATTTAGCTTTTTTGTTCTTTTTTTCTGTCACAGCAGAACTTTAGATTTGGACATCTGAAACAACCAGTCCTGCAGTTTTATAGCTCATATATATCTATAAAAAAGACAAAGACATAACAGAAGGTACCAGCAGTAATGAGCCATATTTGACTTACGGTATTTTCCTCAAAACAAGTACCATATTCTTTAATCCAGCCAATGTAGAAACTATCCAGCTGGAAGGCCTAGATATAAATACTAAGTCAACAGTCGCATGCTAGAGCGAAATCCACTCCTGATACTCCCATAATCCCAGAGTCTGCACTCATGGTCCAATTCTCTCCTCCATAACAAGAGCAACCTCGTGGTGTTGTTGAGTTACTTCTAATCACACTTCAGTTACTTTACTGACAAGAAGGTGAAAAATTGTGTTCTGCATCATCTTGTGCTCGCCTGCGCGCTGTACATATAAACATGTATGTGTGTGTTTGTGTGTGTGTTGTGTTGCAGAGTGATCTAACTCAGGACATCTCCACCTCAGTGCTGTGGGTCAACAGTAAACCTCATATGATTACTCTGGACTACACTATCCACGTGCCCCAGGCCACCCTGCAGAACCTTCCTGAAGTCAGGTAGGCCAGCTTACAGCAACAAGTCAGATTTTGAACACCCAGGGCTGCAACTAAGTTAAGCTAACTGTGAGCTGTCCTCACAGTGAACAGACAGGACAATGGTATTGATCTTCTCATTTACAATAGTTCTCAGCAACAAAGCAAATAAGTTTATTTCTCAAAATGTCAAACTATTCCTTTAAGATGCAAAAATACCCATGTTTCTCCCCCATACTGAGAGATGGCAAAGATGGATTCATGTTAAATGGTAGATACACTGCAGCATTACATGGGCCAGTTTAGCAGAGCTCGTGCAGCTTGTCCCTTTTTTCATTTGTCACATTTCTAGTTTTGTTTCATAACCTCTGCTTGCTATCGTCAGCTACAGTAAATAGAATAGAAAAAGTCTCTGCCCTGACCAGTTCACAAAGCCTGTTATACATTTCTTAGAGTTGGCAACATAGATGCTCATTTTAAGGGAGTTTAAGTTAATAGACAAAATGACAGAGTCCTTACTGCTACACTGGGCCATACAAATACATTTAAAATGTCAATCCCTGTGTTTTACTGTGAATTATAGTATCATGTTGCACAGAAGATACATTGACACTGACATACTAGATTTCAGCCTTGGCTACCTTATTTGAAAACTGCAAGACAAACTAGAGACAGAGTAAAAACACATCATGATATCTTTTACTTTTTTCAATTTCCTCGCTTTGCCTTTGTACTTAAGATAAGGAGGAAGATTCATGAAGCTGTAGTAACTATCTTTTAAATGTCACTGTCAAAGTCAGCCACTTGCGATTGTATCAGGTCGTCTTGCAACCAAATTACATTTGATAATGAAACCGACAGTATTTGTGACAGATTTGCGATGGTGATTGTGATTTTTGGTTAATGTCATATTTTGCATGTCAAAGAACTGACTGACTCATCAGCCCATCATAGGCAGGCATATCATGTACCCTATAAAAGGATATAATAATGACAGTGTTGTGCCAGCCTTTGAGCGGCCTTAAAGGTGTTGGAACACATTAGATAATATTTGTCTCACAGTGTGGGGTTGTTGTTTCACTGTGCTGACACTGATGTTTTTCTCTGAAATCTCACACAGTCAAGGTCGATGGACTCCTCTCCCAGACATATTAGACACAATCAAAAAAAGTACATTTATTGACTGGCTGTGAGAATAATGACATGTGCGTGCTCTGTTTGTGCTTCCTAGTAAATTCCGTCTGTCTTACTACCCTCACCGCCTGGAGAGCTTCAAAGGGCTGCTGAACGAGGCGTTCAATGGCAACATGGAGTACAACGCCTTCGGAGATTTCAAGACGTATATCCCAGGCCAGAGCTTGCTTCCCGTTACTTCTATCCATGTTCGTAAGAGGATACCTAAGAGCCCTGCTAACCAACTCACAGCGCATACACACACACACACACACACACACACACACACACACACACACACACACACACACACTGCTAGGAAAATAACGCTTTCTTCCTTCTTTAAGCCCTAACGTGCTCTTACAGTCGTCCAGATTTGGGCAAAATTATATTTGAATATGTTTTAAAAAGACTTCATCCTAGATTTTTTAGAAAAATTAACCAACAGGTTTTTTTGTCTTGGTGACTTTACCTCTTAAGTGATGAGAACATAGAGACAAATGTCATCCATGTCTCTGATTGACTGTGACTGCATTATTACTGTATAAATAATAAGACAGGCCTTTTAAGGAAATGTATTGTCTTATGGCCTGGAAAGGAAAGTTTTCATTTTCTCTCATTTTAAAATTACGTTGTTAAAATGTCAAAGTGACAGAGCCTCTGTGCTTTAGCAGGAACAACTGGTTGATTTTGATCTCAATATCTTTTCATAGCATAACTGGTAACAGTCTAAAATAGGTCAAACCTAGTTTAAAAAATATATTCCAAATGTATCGGACCACTGCTTTGTCCATATCTGGTTCCTTATGTGTTGTGTGCTGCTTTTCCTCATTTCAGTTTCCTTCCAGCTTTCTGCTTTTCAAAGCTTTGATATCCACAATGAACATACTTCTAAATGGTGCTGTACATTAGTGATATTCCTGATGATGGAATACTTGCTGTTCGTTGCCAGTAATGTACAAAGTGCTGAGATATATTCTAGATATAGTCAAGATATATATTATATAGACAGTTGTATTTTGTAAGTTTACCACAAGGGTCTTAAAAACACAGATAAAGCACTTGTTTTGTGAATATACTAGCCTTTATTTTTCATGTATTTCCAAACTGGAAAGGAAAAAAGAGCTGATTTTATTCTGTCCTACTGCCTTTCTTTAAGTTCAGGCAAATCTTTGATGGGCACAGCACAACGGCAGTTTGAATATTTTAAGTGAATGGCCTTACTTTATGGAAGTCCCCACAACATTCAGTTCATTTGCACAATGCATGATCACTGACGTCAATTTAATGAGAACAGGGTATAGCTAATGAGGCTTGTGAATCACATTAGTGTTAGTTTAACCTGCCTGGGCAGAATTGGAAGCACTTACCTGACAGTCAAGTCAGATCAAGAATCCTCCACCCTGAAGTATCCTTGAGCTCCTGACTAAATCCCTACTAGCTCCAGAGCTAATTGACCTCTGACCTCTCTGAAGCTGGGGAAAAAAATAAGAGATTTTCCAGTAAAGCTTTCTCTTGAAAGAATGGGTCGTGGCTTTTCAAAACTGAATAGAAATTGCACTTATTGTAGCAGTTCAGGTTTTGTTTCACTGCTCTCTTATTTTGTGGCACTATTAAGTGTACTTTCTTTGAACCAAACAGCCTTTACATCTCATGGTAATTACATCTAATTACCAGCAGTGTGTTTCATCTATTTTAGGTGAAAAAGTCCTATTGAGGATTCATCTGAAAGCACGAACAGAATCATTTTAGGAAAACTCAACTGGGTTTAGAAAATTGGTTAAAAATGCAAACAGTTGCATTACAGTAATAACATAAAATACCCTGCACCATTTAAAATGTGTTATCAACCAAAGATGTTTAAAAGTGTTTTTTCTTTGCTCAGTTTTGCAATTGTTTTGTTTCAAAACAAAGAAAAACTTGAATGTAATTCAATTTTGCTGCACAAATGTATTGTGCAGTGTCTCAAATAATTGATATTGCCCAAATAATGAAGGGGAACATGATGGAAGAGTAATTTATTTTGCTGTATTATCCAGGTCCAAATACATTTTGCTTTGGTACCAAATTAAAAATGTGTTTTTTCTTGGAATGAGAAAGGAGCTCTACCACAGAGAAATCAAATATTATCACTGCCCCTGCTGTTTGCCTAAACAAGACCACATGGTGCATTCAGATGTTGTGCCAGTGCCTCTTGTAGAACAAAATGTACGGTACGTGGTAGTTTGTGATTCAGCTGAGATCAACAGTAGGTTCAGAATGTGGTGAGAATGGAGTGTTTGAGTGTGTTAGGGTGTTTATGTAGAGATAAAACAATCTCAGAACAGTCTTATTATGTTGACAATTATTAAAAAGTGTAAAAAATTTTATAAAGTTTATTGCTTATATGATCATCAGAATTCTTTTGCATGAAATAAAAAATGTGAAAATTCTAAAAAAAAATCTCATTTTGTGTGTTGTGTTTTTGTTTTGATACAGATTTATAAATGCAGTAGACAAACTGATTGATACTGTTAAGAGACATACAGATTCATACAGCATACCCACAGTAGGTTATTTGGTGGACTCAACCAAGACAGACTGGCTACACCCAACAACATAATGCATCGTAGTCTTATACATATAGATGTCCGAGTACAAAGAATACAAGTACGTTGCCACCAGTAGTAATTGTGGCGCTGTCTATTTCTTGAAATAGAAATGGCCACTTAAGCTGAGTCGAAGCTTAAAGTTGATGTATGTGTCAACAAAACAGCATAGTCCATGATCTCTATTTCAACTGTTGACTGAAAAACTGCTTCAAAAATGAAACCTATAAAAGCAGCATAACACATTAAACATTCATTTAAATAGTAAGCACCAAGGACCACATTATTCAATAGATAATAATAGATCATTAGAAGCAGGAGCTCAGTGAGGTCATCTTATCATTATTGGCCGTTAAAAACATAGCGCAGCCTTTTGTAAAGCACATTTTGAGTTGTGATATCATGTTGAAAAATTAGCTCTACTTAACCTGAATGAGCCATCTCTAGTAGTTCACTGAAGTATGTCAGGGCTAGAAAAGTCCCCGGGGTGCACTGCTGTTTTCAGAATTAAGAACCTTCTTTTCTGGTAGGTAGGAGCAGAAGACTCACTGGATTTTTTCCTTTTACTTTAGTTTTTAGGGGGCTGTATGAAGTGTTTGAAATATCCATTTATGATAAAGGTAATATTGCTAAAACTGAATATTACCACGAAAGATGTAATTTTTTGATTAGAAAATGTCCACTGTATATTTGTTGTTATATTAATATGATTTGTTGAACATTTCTTAAATGTTTTCAATGAAAAGACAGACACCAGTTCAGTAAATCAAAAGTGTAACTGCTAATATTGGTAATAACAAGTCAACAAAGCTAAATTCAAGTACAATAATGCTTGTGGACTTTGACCACTTCAATCTGATACCTGAGGTGGGTGATGAGATTTAAGTGTAGAAAATACTCTGATTTCTTGTATTTAAAAAAGTCTTCAATGGTTGGTAGAAAATAGTATCCATATGTAAAATGATTTATTGCTCAAGTTGTATTGTATCCTTAAAAAAGCATGTGTGTCTAAAACAATAGAGAAAAATGTATGCAGATTGTTGAAAGTGCACTTTTACTGTTGCTTTTTTTCCCATGTTGTAAAGAGAACATTCAACAACTCTTAAGCTACTTATCATTAGCAAGTTACATAGTAAAAAATATTAATTCAACTAGTACAGTAAATGTTAGTATGTTAGTATGACATGTTAACACACAACTTTTTCAGAGTACCTCAGATAAAACAGTTCTCAAGAATGTTGTATCAGTCCTGTATTTAGAAGAACTAGAACAGGCTCAACAAGTGGACAAACTAAAGGCATCATGAAAGCATTAAATGCAGAGACACCTTCTGAACAACTTCTATACATTATTTGAAGAAAATGGGCATGTTATTCCATCAAAATTATATACTAATACCCAAGTAAAAAGCATCAGTTTAAGTCGCTTTGACTGCAGAATACAGGTCTGACACAAGAGGGCGATATTACATTACACGTACTAGTCTGATACCAGAGATGAAGGCCAAACTGCATTAGTAAACTGCTGCTTTCTTTCTTTCTGCATGATAAATTTTATCACTATCAAGTGTAATTCTTTAACTTAAAAAACACTGAAATCTATGTAAATGTCTCATTTGATTTTAATGACACTGGTTTGGTCTCAATTATGTTTATTGTGATTGCTAAACAGTTTAATATCTTGCTTTAAAGACCCCAGGCCTACAAGTTTAGTTTACTTTGTGTTTCTTTAATTTTCTGTGGAAGATTGCATTCTACAGGCGCTTAGATGTTTAACCTTTAGCTCTCTTTCTAGTAACAGCAGCAACACATTATAAGCCCCAATGAAACATACAGGTGTTTTACTGTCTAACATTTTATCAGAGTGACATTTCCTGCTTCGTCTATCTGACCTCTGAACATGAACTCGCTCACCATCACCCAGCACGTTCCCCCTGGAGTGTCTGGAGCTCATCTCATCTCATGTCTCCGAGGTATGCTATCAGACTCTGTGGTAGACGGCCGTGCAAGGAGCTGATACACAAACCAGATGTGAGAACCATTTGCCAGATGTGGCTGCTCTGCTTTGCTTTGCTCTAGTTAGGGGAGTCAAAGTGGTCAACCATGACTGGCTTTACTGGGGAGGATCGCTCTCACAGCACGTCATTGGCCAAATCAAACAAAAACAGAGGGAGCTGAGAGAGACGCATTGGCTGGAAAGGAGGAGATGAGTAATTATGATGAATAATGATTATACTCGAGTGCCTTTAAAGGAGAGAAGAAAAAAAGAAGTGGAATTAACTATTTATACTGTATGTTCTTGTTAAAAATTTATTTAGCTTGTATTTGAAGAGAAAATAATCTTTCCCAGGATTTTCTTGGAGCCACCATCAAGTAGGAGAGTATCTGAAGGCGCTTCAACATTAAATTCACTATTTAAATTTATATTTTCTGATCCCGGAATTTGGCAAAGGGTTGTAATACTCCAGTATTCAATACTTCCTTTCCCTTCAGAAACCTGTTCATGCGTGTACTGTCATGTATTCTCTCAGCTGTTAAATATTTTGTCTCTCTCCACGTATGGTCAGTCATTCCCAAAAAACAATAAAGAAAAATGAAGAAAGAAATAAAAACTTCTCTGTACAGAAAGTAAAGTAACAGCAATGTGTTTGGAGTTAATCTTCTGTAACCAGACTTGCATCTTGTAAAGCTCACAGATGTCTGGAGAAATTTGAGCATATTTTTGGTTAGAGAGACACAATGAGCTGTTGTTATAGCTCAAAGCCATGAAATTATGGAGAACTTGTTTGTACCTAACAAGACATAAAGCAATGTGTGCAATTTCTAGTAGCGAGTATTGTCAAACTTATAGCCAATCAAACTTCTAAGTGAGGATTTTGAACATCATTCAGTTTTTTTGACAAGCTTCTTTCCCTGTGTGCTTACCTAGTAAGACAAAGATGATTCTGCTTTGACTATTTCTAATAGTATTCTATAGTATACCAACCAACCCACCATATATCCTTTAAATGTTGCGATTCAAATTTTCATGTTATGTATTTTTCTGAATCTTGTTTTAACTCCCCTCCCTTTCACCATCTCATGAGAAAGACAATGTTAATGTACTGTAAACAGTGGATCAAATGACTATATGTAATGTGAGAAGAGCTGCTTGTAGTGACAAAACCACACAGAATCATCACTCTAGTCATGCTATTCCTAGTAGCCCTGCTGAGCTTTTTAGTGTCTTTTATCTTTTGGTTTTGGTTTTACAGCCCTCAACTTTACTGTTTTGATTCACTGTCACTGCTTTCATCAGCTTCATTTATGGCAAAAAAGTTCTGATAACCTTTACACAACCTGCCCAACACCATACAGCAGACAGACAAAAACTAGCAACTAGTTGGTGCACATAGTGTAGCACTGAGCAGCTAAATAACTAAATTGGACCTGGTGGAGACCAAAACAGCACTAAAAGCAGAATGAATACTGGCCTTATATTTGTTAGGTGGACAAAAACACAGTTCCTTAATGCTAATGTTGCTCCATGTCTGCCCAATGGGTAAATAGGTCTCTGTGAAGTCTCTATAAAGCTGTTATGTCAGTGTTCTGCTTTTGCTAAGTGGTCAATAAAATCAACTATTCCTGCTTCAATGGTAAAGTTTGACACTTAAAGTAAAAAGCGTATTCTTTTTTACCGTGTTTGATGAGAGGAGGATCGACACCACTATCATGTCTATAACTCAAATATTACAGCTACAGCAAGCTGCCAGTTAGCTTAGCTTAGCACAAAGAAATGGGAACGGGGGAAACTACTGACTAAAAGCTGTACAAAGTTTAGAAATTTGCCTACCTGTGCCTCTAAAGTTCACTAATTAACAAGTTACATGTTTGTTTGATCCGTGCAAAAACCAAGGTGTTAAAAAAAAACATGTTGAGGTTAAGGGTTATGTGCCAAACTATTTCCGCTCTAGCTTCCTGGAGTCTCAGCTGGTTGCCAGGCAACCTCACGTACTCAGCCAAGAAATAGTTTGGCACATAACCACCTGTGAATCCACGACATGTTGTTTATGCGTTATCCTTGGTGGACTAATATTTAGTGTTGATCATCTCATTTAACTTTCGGCAAGAATGTATGTATTTCCCACAGTGTCAGGTATGTTGAAGTTACTTTTCTCTTCTAGAAACATATCTCTGTAAAGGTTTTTTTTTTTACTGTTAGACAGTAAAAAGAGTTTCTATTTTTAATTATTAAAAGCACAAAATATAAAAGACAAAATTGACCAAGCTGGTTTAGATAGAAGAGAGTAGAAAAATAAAGGTATGTGATGACTTTCTTAAAATAGAAAAGGACACTGGAAGAGTAGGTGAGAAACAAGAAGCAATAAAACTTTTAACATCTTTGCCAGCACGATCATCTAAGAAAAACTTCAACAGAAAAGCGAGGAGGAGAAAGAAAACATGTAAAGAGGTGAAACTGCCGAAGTGAAAGTGGAAAAAGATACAGGAGGAATCCAGAGGTGCTGAAAGAGAAAAAAAGCTGAGGAGGGAGAGAAAAGTCAGACAGTATCTAAACTGGCTTCAGCTGCTTCCACTGTGAGCTGCCAGATGATGATTTTCCAGATGTAAGAGGTACGGGAAGAAAAGGGAGGGGATGTGGAGGAGGGGAAAAAACAGATTTTTCACTTCTCTTTTTATTTGTCTTGCTGTGAGTTTCCAGAGGCTGGTCAGACCACGAGTTAAGTCGCTTGAAACACTGCAACAAGGTGAGGGTCTCAGAGCGCTTTGATGGCCTCTATTAGCCTCACAGTCCTCGCCGAGACGATAGATGCAGAAAAAAATTCTGTCAAGCTTGATGTCTTCCTATAAACCCACTGAACTGCTTTCTTTCTCCGCCACCTCTCCCCTCTTTTCACTTCTTCCTCCCACATCACTGATCGTTTTCTTTCCAGGGCGCAAGGAGGTACTATGTGTGTCATGTGATTCCTTAGTACTAAGGCGCTCATTTTTCAATCCCCCTGTGTGTTCGTGTGCGTGCGTGTGTGTGTGGTTAGAGGCAGAGGAGCAAGACTAAGGAGTCCCAGCTGTCTCTTTCCCAGCTGCCACTGCTTGACTCCTGAAGAGGAAAGTGGACACAGTGAAATAACAGATAGTTTGTGTTTTCTTGCATCTTCACCTCTTTAAGCGGGTTTGTTTGAGTATGTATGTGCACTTACTTAATGTGTACATAATGTCTGTGTGTGTTTGTGTAACGGGTCTTTCTTGAAATCCCTTCTCGGGACGGGCCAAGTCGAGGGTCTGAAAGCATTTATAGAGTCATTATAATAAAAGAGTGGGTCACACCAAAAACTCAACAGCAGCTCTGGGATTTTCCAGCCCTCCACTCAGCCTGTGCCAAGATACTGTTTGGACAGAGAAAGCTGGAGATATTGAATGCCTTGTCTAGTGTTACGCAGGGGAATAGCCTAATCCAGACTGGGCCCATTCTTTCCCACATGAATGGTGTGTGTTTGTCTGTACACCATGTGTATGTTTGCTTGGATGGGTGTGTGTGTGTGTCTGTGTGTCGAGAGGGGCCAGTAAGAGAATCAAGAAACAGACAACATCCTCTTGCTGTGGAGAGAGAGCCTGAAGAACAATAAAGCCTGGTGAGTGAAGGAAGCACTCTGGCTGGAGGCCCGCGACTGGACAACGCTTAGCTTGTTTTTGGGTCCTAAACAAATAAATGACAAAGTTCCTCTCGGTTTTCACAAGCTCACACTTACACACACACACACATACGGAAATCAATATGGTTTATTTATGACAGAAGGATTGCATGAGGACAAAACAAATTCAAGCTGCAATCAATCTGCATGGCAAGATTTGAGAGAACGCAGAGACAGATTTGTAAGTGCAGTAAAATCTGCTCTCATATTTTTCTCTGTTTAAACAGGAACACATATCAAAAGAGCATGTCTGAATCTAATAGTTAATATATATATATATATATATGTTTTTTTTTTTATTACTCAGTAATGTCTGCGGACAAATGACCACACTAGGAAACAGCCCAGTGTTCAGGCAGGCTCCAACAGGGTGACTCATCACCTCCAGGTCAAATCCAGTAAGTATTTTATTAAAACATGGCAAAAACTGAAAACAATGGGGCTGTGTTTGCATATGTTTGTGATGTTAATAAAAAACACACAAATGTGCACTTACATCAGGTTATGTGTAGCAGTACTGGAAATTCCTTAAGGCTGCCATTAACAAATACAACACACAGAATAAAGATGTACCTGTACATGGGAAGAGATTAAAAGATAGGTTCATGCTTTTTAAAGTTTGTCTCAAAATAATTCTCACATATCCATATGTATGCATTGTTGGTAATAGTAATTATTCCATCAGTCCTTGATTGAGCAAAAAATGCATCTGAGGAGTTTTCTTCTGAAGTTGCAGTGTTTTTAAAATGAAATTCCGTCTTTGCACTGCAGTGGTGGGATAAGTCGCTCAAAGAGGGAGTGAGGATTGTGGATTTTGTCCCCCATTGCTTACACTGGAAATCACTTTAGGATGGGATCGCCTGGTGGACCTGTGCTATGGACAGTTAGTCATTACAGAACTTTAACATCAAAAATACTGATAGAGATGAATTGAGGAAGAGATCATTTTGTGTAATTCTGAATTCCAAGAATTTTGTAAGAATGGTAGCTCCCTGAAACATGAATTCATAAAGCTACTGTAGTAAGTATGATTCTGCAAATTGTTCATCATCGAGTTTATCCAAATGATATTAAAGAAAGTTTAGATAGATAGATAACATTGAGGTGATGAAAAAGTGCTGCTGTTGTTAACATTGTTAACATTCTTCACTGCTGTATGAAAAACAGTAGGATTTCAGTGAAGTTATGACAAACCACTTGTTTTTCTGTCACTGTATAAACTCCAACTTAAGGTAATTCTACCTGATGAAACATTTGTGCAACTAAAGTGCAGCTTTAGTGATTTAGTGTTTCCATGGGTCCTTAGCACCACCAGAGTACCAATCAAACTATTTGTGTGTGTGTGTGTCAGCCAAACCTCCCTACTGTAACTTGTCTGACAAGATCTCCAGTTATAGCTCAATAAACTGGGCTGTGGCCTTACTGTACATGTAGTTTCAGCACCGTATGCTCATTAACACATGCACACACAGTCCGTTTGTGTACACACATTTGCACACTCACACAGATACACACCCAGTTACACACTATACACACACAGAGAGGTGCAGTCATGACAGCCATTACTCTGAGGCCTCTTTACAACACCCTGTTTGGTTTGTTTTTCTTCAGTTAGAATCTAAAAAGCTTTGGTGTGTGAGGTCTCCCTCTCTTTCTGTCTGTGTCTATCTCCCCACCCAGCTTCCCATTCATGCCCTACACTTGGTTTTCCTCCCAGTGGTCCTCCAGGTTCATTTCAGGGTGTGTTGCCAGCTCGCCACAGGTTAGACAGAAATAACAGTCAGGCTCTCCAAGTTAAACAGCGACCTCGTCATACCATCTGAAAGCCCCTCTGCTTCCTCTGGGCCGCCCACCACTCAAAGAATGTGTCTTCAGTTCTCTGAGAAATGGCACCGTCTGCGCACACACAACCGAACAAACCAGCAGGCATGTAGAAATGAACATATAGATGTCAATTTCACACACAAGCATGCACGTGGAAGGTGTAACTCCTGTGTGCACAGAGCAGACAGACACGCAGGTGAGCTCTCACAGCAGTGATTTCACTGACAGTCCGGAGTACACTGCGTCTGTTGTTCAGAGGCTTTGTGGTTCCTAAAGAGAGCGGTAAAGTGTTTGCCCAAAGAGATGGCGATGGGGAGAGGGGTGGGTGTCAGGTTGGATATCCATTTCTACACACCAGTGAAACTGCATTTATTCTCCTAACTGCAGCCATATGGTGAGTGTTCCTAATAATATACAGCATAGTACAACTGGCCCTGCTGCACCACATGCATGGACATCATCACATAAAGTTTTCATAGAAAGAAGTTTTTCCTCCTGGCAGGTTTACATCTGCAGATGCTCAGGGTTTCCAAAGGTTTTAAATGCTGAGGAAGGATTTAGGTAAAGCCCACACTCTAAGCCATTAAACATTATAGAGTGAGTCAAGTGGTGAACTTCCCATGATGTAAAGAAAAGTAAGTACTAAAAATTATAGTTTTCCATTAGAATTTAATATTTCACATGTATCAAGCCAATTTGACCTTTTAGTGGAAAATGAGGAAAGATCATCAAGTGTCTGACATGGAAATGGTTTATCCTTAGAGGAGCATGATTTTGTTTTTTTTACCTGATGCCATGAATCACCACATCAAATATAATTGTTTTTAGCATACAGTAGTACACTGTGCATGTCTAGGAAAATACAAAGGTGATTGAGGCACTACAAAGGTCAAGGAGTCACTAAATCCACTAGGATTGGCTGTGAATGTCATTAGTAAATTCAAGACAGTTCATAGGTGTACTCATTTTAAGGTAGTTAATTAAGAAGATTTAATGGTATTTTCACACAGCTTAGAGTTGCTGCTTGACTTGCTGCCATAATCAGGTCAAATTTATTCTTGCTGTTAGATGAAATACTGAGGGATCTCCAGAGTTTTTATATTTCATTCTCTGGGAACCATGAAGGTGTGTGCAAAATTTTAGAAAATCAATTCCATAGTTGTTGAGATATTTCAGTATAAGCTGGCAGTAGAGAAAAAGGGCAGGGAATGACCAAAGTCATTCGAATCCAGCCTCTGGGGGCCATGAATGCTATCAGTTCTGTAACATATAGATGTAGATTTTGAGATATTTAACAGGAAAAGTTAGAACTTTGACGCGCTGGTAGAGCTAGAGGAAAAGTCAGAGGATCACCAAAATTATTAGGATTCATTATTTGGGGACACTGAATGTTCATATTCTATATTATTCTAAAGGAAAAAATATGTTTTGTTTTTTTTCTATGCAGTATTGTCCAAACAATGATATATGCATAGTTTTGTCTTCTCCCAATTTGTCCTTACCTAGCTCATTATTTACCAGTGTAGTTTAATGTTTGTTGGCTGAGGTGCCATTTACACATCATCTCCTATCTGCAGTGTTAAAAGTTAAGCTCAACATAGTGGATGTTTTCATCTAATTGTGTGGTTGCTAAGCAGTTATGCTACCAGAGGAAAGTTTTGTAGTGGGATTTTTGATGTTCTTTCAACTACCATTGTCCATAAATTTAGCTTTGTGGTTAAAACTTGGTCTTCTTTTGTCATAAAATTGGCCAATTTCTGTTTGTTTGGACTGTGGGAAGTTATTCTGTTTGACTCTCCTTGCCAACACGAGGAGTTCTCGTTTTATTGGAAATTAAAAGCATGATTTGTGTTCCCAGAAAGCCCAGAAATTTAGTTTTGATTTAACTGCATTTGTATTGAATTTACAGAGGATGTTGTCAACAAAGCCCCCTTTTTGCTGTACAATAGTTTGTTGGTGCGTTTTGTAAAGCCACTGGAAAATCACATTAGAGCTGTTTTTAATCTTGTTCCTCTTTTCTTTAGGTAACATCGATTTCTAAATGCTTTTTCTGTGGTGCATTAATACGTAGGAGGTGTTTTTCTCTACAACTCAAATCCAAACACTTGTGAGTGGGAGTGATAGCAGTGATAACACTAAATTGCACATATTTCCTGCCCTTTAGTTCAAATGAATGCAAAGGCAGGGGTAGAACTGAAATCAGATGAAAGAAAATAAAAACTGGAGGAAGCTGCTGTGAAAAGGAGTTTGGACATCATTATTCTCAATGGTTCTGCTTGTTCATATGACATTTTTTATGAATAAAGGGAAAGAGAGTGCCCACCCAAGCATCTCAGTAAACGGTTTCTCTAGTAGTAGATTAAAGTGTTCAAGACTGGAATGAGAACTTATTAACGTTATTGAGTTTCTCTCTACATTCACTATAAAACTATTGTATATGGTTTAACATTGTACTTTGACCCATCTTGATGCAACCTATCTTGTTTGTCTGTACTTTAACTGGTTACACTGGGAAACATAACTTTAACTTAACCGCAAAAACACACAGGAGACAAAGAGACCAGCTAATAAGATTTTAGCTTTTGTGCCAATTAGTCTGGAGTTTCAGGTTATTTGAGGCTAAGAGGAGCAGTTGAAATGACTCAGAGGGTGATCTGAGTCATAGTTTTAATGTGATGAATGCTGGCAGACTGAGAGATCTGACTGAGCCTTTATTTACACTTATCTGGATACGGTCGGTTGGTGACTTGGTTGAACTGGTGTGAAATTTTTTAATCACACATAAAAAAATTCTTCACAGACATTTCAGCTGTAAACAAAAGTGAAAAACAAGCTGTGGGTTAAGATGTGTTCGTGTTGGTTTCGTTGTTGTCTGAATAGCTCTAGCTTGGGAATTGTTGGCACCCTTACTCCCGGTCAAGACAGAACTTCCAAGGTGCAGGGTAGCTTTGTGGTTCACTTCACAGTTTTGTCCACATAGCTAAAAAGCTACATGCAAAAAAACCAGCAAAGTCTGACAAATTTATTGTACACATATTAAAGTGGTATCAATCTTCTCATTTATTTCTTATCAAAAAAGAGAATAAGCCTATTTCCAAAGGTATCAAACTATTACTCTCAGCTTAATGAACTAACTACTACCTCTAGCTGCCAGAGAATAATGAAACGTGAAAAGGTCTTGACTCTACAAGAAGTATTTTGATTAAAAAGACAAATGAAAAATCTTGAGTCAAGGCCCACTTACAAGCGTTTTCCAGAGCTCACCATCTTCATCAACTGATTTCCTCAATGTTTTTGCTTTTAGGTTTGCTCAGTTATCATGGAGATTCCTCAGCTGTCATCATGTGACCTCCAGTCATGTGGTAACAGGGAAAATTGCAACTCCTTTTTTTTGTTCAAACACTGCTCAAAGGTCTAAAAATCATCAGCCAATTTGATAGCCCTTCAAAATGTGTGGTCAGATGTAATAATCCAGATTTTTTCTGCAATAATTTATGCAAACTTGTATTTGCATTTATGCAATTTTGTGGAATTTGTGAATGCTGTGGTTCTTGTTGCAATGGGGGTAATATCAGATGTTTACTGCTGATTTGACCACCCTGTATCACTTGCAAATGTTGTTTAAAATACAGTTACAGTTGTAAGTTGCTGAAATCTTTCTGTCTGCAGCGTCTTTCAGCTCGGTTGCACCACTCATATGCGCTTCAAAACACAATCACTGCATTTCGTGTCAAGCTTTGGTACAGAGACAGTGAGCCGAGAGACCAGGAGAGTGGCATTAATCAGGCACAGATGACCTGGCTTGCCTCATATGATAAATGCAGCCAAGACAGAAAAAAAGAAAAAAGGGGTTGACATTGGAAAGTCAGAAGTGAAGAGTGAAAATGGTTGGTACAAGCAGGGGAAGACTTAAAGGGTTAGATCAAAGCTAACAACCTCGCATTGAGGGTTGCTAGGTCTTCCTCTATCACCCGTTTTTCATACTTCTGTCACTTCATCCCATCCTTCCCGATTCCCTATGTATTTTTCAGTCGGTTCAAAGAGACCATGGTGCAGTGCAGGAAAGGACATGACTTGAGGAAATGGGACAGTGGGCCAGGGGTGGAGAGATGTGTAGCTTATCAGCTGATCCCAGGGGTTGTACAGTTGGTGTGGATGCGGCAGGACAGATATAGAACAAGGTTAAAGGAGGACATGTTGTGGATGCTCTCAGGCCGTTCTCTCCCCTCCTCCAATGTTTAACCTCATTCTTTCTCTCAGGTCTGTTAGGCCTCATTGCTGCTAGAAGCTGAAACAAGGAGAGTGATTCAGACCCTCGACAGGAAACTTGTGAATTGTTGCCAAAGATATCAGTCTTCAGACAGGGTGTGGCCTTTTACTCTGCCTGCTTCCCGTCACACTGCAACTTAAAGTCGCAAACCTCTCACCTGGATCCTTTACTGCTTGCTCTGCTTCACAGTATATTCTACTCAGTCTTACACCCTAGCTGAGAGAGGTTGCTTTGAACATAGCTAAGACTAATGAAAGGAGAAAATAAATGTCACAGGTTTGTCTTGTTATTTTCTGCAGTGATTTTCATGCAGCACAAAGACTATTAATGAACCTGTGTTAAAGTTTAATTAATCCTTTATCTGATAACATCTGTGACCTTGAGCATGAGCTTAGAAGACAGTCGTGTTCTGTATAAAACACAGGATAGCAACTTATTCAGCAAACAACAAAGACACATTCAAGGTGTCCTGCTGTACATTCATCCATCTTTTTTTTTTCAGGATTCAAGTAGGAAATGTTATTCATTGGCAATTATTTTTTTTAAATCATCAGGCATAAATTTTTTTTAGCCCTATTGTCTTTTAAAGTAGACATGGCTAATGTGTTAGCAAACATTTCCCTTTTAAATATCGATCAGACATGGAGCAACATTAGTGTTCACTTAGAGATGTGTTGCTAGCCATCAAAAAGTAAGTCCGATATTCACTCTCCTTTAAGCTCCTTTTTGGTGTCCACCAACTCCTGAGGGAAATCTGTAGCTCTTTAGCTGCTAAATGCTGCACTATGTTAAAAACTTTCTCCAAGTACTGTTTGGCACTGAGCAGGTGTTATTTTTTTTCCTATGGGTTCATCAGGGCTTGTCCACTAAAAACAGCTAACAGCTCCGGGTGGAAACAGGCTTGATGAGCCATGAGAGTGAATCAAAACATTAAAGCTGCAGACCCGAAAACCAAAACAATGAGCTGAAAAACATGAAAAACAGAGGGGAACTGCAGAGTCAGGTGATATGTCCATGTGGGTTTGTGACCACAAGTGACCCCTGTCACATTACACATAGTCATTTAATCCATTATTCATATGTAATTATTGATTAGTGCAGCTTTAAGAAGATAGACTTGGTAATTTGGGTGTTTTAGACTGAATAAGGCATCCCCTGAAATGGGGCTCAGCTTAGTGAAGAAAACCTGAAAGGTTATTGTCTAATGTTCAGTTTTTATCACTTGGTCTTTGGAAGTAAACACATAAGCATGGTCATCATGGTAAAACCACTAAATCATTTTATACCATACCAAAACAGAGCAATGAAAACTCACCATGACGTTTAATCAAAGTTGGCCCCAGTGTTTCCTTTTTGCTATAGGGCAGTAAAATGCAAGCTTGACCAATAAGGCAATTCAATTGTTATATCCAAACACTAGAAATCTACAAATTCAGGTGTCAAAGCCAATAAAATGCATCTCTTTCATCTCCAGTCACAATTTATGGGCAACTTTGTCTTGGTACCATGAAATATTTACTGGTGGGGAAAGGGAGTGTGCTTCACAGTCAAGGATTGAGGACATCCTACACATTGCAAATGTTTATCAAATACCAACAGCCTCTTTCTGCACGGAAAATACAAGCGCATTATGCTGGCGGGAGAGACCCAGAAACATCAACAACAGCCAGAGAACTGTGGTTGTTATGTAAGCTGAATCAAATTGATCCTATGGGGATCGACTTGTTGGGCTTGAGTTGCAGTGACATGGATGAAAATTCAGGCATAATAATGTCTAAGTGCTTGCAGAGGGCAAATCATTGCTGCAGTGCTTGTTATTTAATGCAACTGTGCACTCTGATTGCATGTACCAAATCCTCTTTGATATCATTAGAGATCTCTGTAATAATGCCCGTGATCTTTAGTTCCAGTCATTTGGCTTGTAATTATAATAACAGGTTACTTGTCACTTGTCTTAACACATCAGAAGTCATCAACAAAGCAGCTTGTTCCAAATGGTCCACAATATTTTTATATACCATGTCCTCAAAATACTGAGGAACTGACAGACCTGAATCCAAGTAAATACAAATAAAGATGCAAAAGTCACAGACTCTACTATCATCAAAGCAAGTAATGTATTATTATGTATAGTTGAGATCCATTTGTCATGATTTATGATGTAAATATATCATTAATAGGCCAATGAATACATTTTTACTACCACTGAATCAATCGCCAAACTTGACCTGTCCACCTTTAGATTCTACTTTTCCTGATGGTCCTATGCTGACGATGAACTTCAGAGTTAAATTTATTGTTATCGCAATATTAACATGCACAATATGCATATCACAGTTCATATCGCAAAGACTGCTTGAACTGTTTAAATGGTATATTTCCATGTGGTCTGCATTCACGCTCTACTTGTCAATATGTTTGGCCAATCAGATGGAGCCGTTCTGCCATAGACGCCCGCCCCCTGTGTAGATGCTATAAACTGAGGTAGAAGCGCATAGAGAGTTAGGTAGTGAGCAGATTACGCTTAACTTTTTTCTGACAGTCAACATGTCTGTTCATATTGAGGAATTCCGGCCATATGGAACAACTACCGGACATATGTGTTAAACAGCCATATAACAGCCTACATTTAGACAACAATAAAGCACAAACGTTATGATCCAACAAATGTAATTTATTTAAAATAGTTAGCACAAATAAACTCCCCCAGGAATGTCTGCTTGGACATGTCAAAGTCGTGCTAAATGTTTATATACAAGTTGAGCCAAGTCACATGATCAAACACTGAGTGAAACAGCGGAGGTAAAACCAAATGTTTGCATGATGTATTATGTGCATAAAGGGATAACTCTGTTATTTTTTAACGTGGTTAATGTTTTTGGGTGTAAATAACTGATAGGGACAAACGTCTTTGGAATCGGTGCAGTACTGATCAACCGTGAACCCAGACACCGTCAGTAGCTGCTGCAACGAAAACAAACGGTGCACTTGTCTGCATCAGAGTAAGTCCAAAATAAGTTATCCTTTCAGTTGTCAACATATTTTATACGTCACACAACAGACTATTAATTTGTCAGATTTTCCACTGGACATTTTGGCCAGTGATGTTTTCACCTGCCGGTCAACAATGCACGATACCGGCCAAAAGCTGGCATATATGGGCTAACGTGTGGCGAGGTGTCACAGCAAAATGCTCACACAGTGTAGGAATGGCATGTTATCTTTTCTGATGTGTACATCATTCAGGAGATCTGCTATTGTAGCTACGTTAGCACAATCACAATGCTGGGCTGGCTAAACGTACTGTCTGCTGACAATGGTAGGCAAGCAGAAAGTGCATAATAATTATTCTCATAAGCATTTGTTTATTGTTGGGATTCTCCACTCGTCAAGGGTCAGATGACAGATTGTTGCACAGGCTTTGACCCCCATGAGAACAGCGACTCACAAGTTGTGTGTGAAGAGGCAGAGAGCAGCAAAAGAACCATTTTCTTCATTAAGAGTGCACATTTTTTTTTACTGTTATTTGCCAAATTAAAAGTAATGTTCTTGGGCCAGTGGTTACAGTGGTGGGGCCAGTGATCTTGAAAGGATATAACTTAAAGTCATCCCCTGTAATGCATTTCATTTTTTCAGTGTCAGCAAAGCCTACTAACTGTTCAATTCAAAGCAGAAAGACATTAACACTGTATACTGAAGTATTTGTTAATTCATATCGTTATTGCAATATTCAACAGTGATCCCGCATATGGCATGTTTTCTTAATATCGTGCAGCGCTAGTTAAAACCATTAGTCAACTAATCAATTAGCTGAAACAAAACTAGACATATGATGTCACCATGGGCACTCAAACTATGACAGGCATTTTTGTTATGTTCTGAGATTTAATAATAAATAACATCAAATCAAAAAAGAACAATCTATAGATTCATCATTGGTTGTACCTCTACTCAGATTATTATTTACTAAACTTTACTAGTACTACTTACTGAATTCAAATGCAGTACTTCTAATATCCTATAATAATCAATGCCCCCAGATGACCACTAGTGACAGAAAACAGAGTGAATGAAATTTGAAGTATGTCATTATAAAAATCATCTATCTATCTCTTATGTAGTAGTTGTACATCAAACAGCAGATACAAATCTCCCTGCTAACATGAAAACCTGACTGGGGAATGAAAAAAGGAAATTCTGTCTCTGAGGTGGAAGACAGCAGAACAGGGAAAAAATGGAGGGAAAAAAAGAAAAATCTGACAATATGTTTGAAGCAGCGAGAGACTGAGGTGAGCCGGGTGGATGAGGGGTGGGACCTCCGAGGCTTTGGAGCCAATTTGAGGACCTTGTGATGCAAAACCAGTCCTCAGCAACAGACAGTTCCCATGGCAACGGTGAGCTGCCAAAGTTCCTTGTTGACAAATGACAGCTCCCCTCTCCTCAGCACTCGCCTGGCAATGTCTCTCTCTCTGTCTCTGTGCATATGTGTGTGTGTGTGCGTGTGTGTGTGTTATTTGGCAAGTCCCCATCTTTGCCTTAGCTATAGGGGGAAGAAGGAGTGAAAGGACAGGGACAAACAGAGAGAGAAAGCGTTGTTTTTTGTATGCACACATGCATACAGTACCACACACACACACACACACACACACACACACACCACAGTAGTTGCTTTAATATCTTAGATGCCCTTACTGGCTACTCAACAATAAGCTAAACTTGGTGCTCTTAATGTTGTACTTTTATAACTGTTCATTATGTACTGCTGTATAGTACATGTTTATGCACTAATTAATTATTATAGGTACTGGTAATTATGTACCATTCTGTACATGAGCACAGTGATTGCCAAGTCCAGGCTCTTGTGCCTCAGAGGGTACTTCTGCAGTTGCCAGGGGGTGAAAACATTGTTGAATTACTCAACTAATTTGAGGAAGTTGTGAAAAAACAACAACAACCACACATTCAAAGTAAATTGTACACCTGAACACCTGGCGTTGCAATTGAGAGTGCGGTGTGAAAAGGAGCAAGTGAGTATTGTTACGTTGCTAAGCTAACCTAGACTCGACGACATAACTAATCCCTCTTAGGCTAGCCCAACATGTAACAAAGGCCTGTCTGTCCTTGCGTGTTGTACAGACGTGAACGTGTTGGCCTGTTCTTACCTGGGAGAGTGTGTGACTTTCCTAACTGGAGGGGGTTGTGTGTTTGGACTCACCCGGTACGGCGGTTCGCGCTCCTCAGGGACGGGTTGAATCACCCAACGGTACCTCCACGTCCGCCCCTGGTTCCAGCGGCCAGCTCTCGTTTTCCGATCCAGGTGGCTCAGTTTAATTTGAGCGTCAATCAATGAAAAGTGGTAAGAGTTGAACGTCCGCTTTCCGTCCATTTTCCTCTTGTGCCCTGTCGTCCGCCTCTTCCTGTGGCGTCTTGCCAACCACCTTCTCCCTCACCTGCCGCCAATCTGCTGATGAGCCCCAAAACACCACGCCCCCTCACGTGCATTGCAGGTCACCAACACTTAATCCAAACCACACCTACAGACCCCAAAGAAAGCACTGAATCATAACAGTATACACCCATCCCAAACAGTTACATTAAAATTTCAATTGTTAAAATTGCTAGGTGAATTTAATGAATGCTTTACTTAATGAATCTAATGTAATAACAGCGAAATGATTAGCTAAAAGTATTGGATAAATGTTTAGAAGAAGATAGCTAAACAAATGAATGAAGGGTGGTGAAGAAGCTAAAAGTTGAAATAGCTAAAAATAATGGATAAATGGCAAATAGTTAGAAATGAATGGCAAAAATATAGCTAATAATCAAACGGTCAGCGAATGGCTAGACATTTGGAAAGGAGCTAAAAGGAAAGCTAAAACAGTAAAACAGCTAAAAGCAATGAACAGACAGTTGTAGCAAAACGTTTGGATAAATGGATGAAGAAGTTGGCTAAAACTAGAAATGAATGGATAAATATTAGTTACAAGTGTAGATAAATTGTTGAAATAGTTAACAAAAGTAATGGATAATTGGTGAAAATAAAATGCAAAATTGACAACTTTTTTTGCCACTACAATAAAAAAAATCTATATAATACAGTATAGTATGACTACTATATTACACTATACATAACTACAATATAGTATGATCAATACAATATACTATACATAACTAAATATAGTTGTTAGGCACCTTGAATTTTCACTTGAGTCGGTTTCATAAAATGTATATAAGTGTGATCATGTATGCTGCTTTGCAATTGTGTACCGTTAAAAAGGTCGTCCAGTAATAGTAAGAGAGTAATGAGATAAGATAGTGATACTGAGGAGTTGAAGTAGAAAGCAGAGAAGGATAAAGGCTGAATCTTGATATATACGCCCCGCGGCAGAGGTGTCGTGAAAAGATGATCTTCTTCCATCCTCACCTCGCAACAGAGCTTGGCCAAGATGTTCAGACCCGTGATTTCACCTCCCACCTCTCATGTTACATCTCACAATGCAGAGGCACACATGCCCACACACACACACACACACACATCCTACAGTATGTACTACAATGGCTTATTAAGCTTAAGCAATCCAGAGCAATGTCACACAAAACTGCAGTATATTAGAAATAATCCAGTAATTAGGGCACATAGCAGTGCTATTACTGGATCAAAAGAACATTAACTTAAAGCTTCCAGTAATACCAGTGGATGATAGAATGTAAAGCACTGACTGTAATATGCTTCTGTAGATAGAGTATGGAAAATATATTTTCAAATTGTCTCTATTTACCTCTAGTTGTATGGGACAGGTAGATATTTTATGTTACGACAAATAAGAATATTGCAGGACAATAGATATGACGGGGAGTGCAGGAGGAGTGTGGAGGGTGACTGCCCTGAGCGAATGTCAAAAAGATTAACAAGAATCGAGCAGCAAGGACACCTGAGACATTTTATGAAGTAATAAGCTGCAGTACAGACTCACTGAACAGCAGATAGGATGGAGGCAAGACAATAAAGAGAAATTCACAACACCAACATTAACACACACAAGTATCTCATTGTATTGTATTTGAAGGCTGCAAGAATCACCACTGTTGAAACGGGAAGGAATAAAAAAGAGAAGGCATTTTTCAACATTTCTTTACTGATCTTACACTTGTCACAGAACATCACATAAAATTATCAGGAGTGGTGACTGGCTCCTTGTTGTTTTCTAACAATGACAATGCAGTTTTACATAAATTTTTGTCTCAGAAACAAATATTGCTTTGTCAAATTTTCATGTTAAAATACCAATCGAGCACAGGATTTAGAGAATATGAATTAAATAGGCTGGTACTCTGGTCTTGTTGTAGATGTCACTGATGCCATTGAGGATGCAAACCTGGTCAGTTTTGTACATCAGAAAGAGGATGAGGCAGGAATAACTCACCTTGCAAACCAACTTGAGACCACAAAAAAAAGAAGAAGAAGGAAAATCACTGATAGATACAGCTTTCCATTTCTTTAACAACTTTGGTTTGGGCTTCATCAGTGAGGACCCTAAACTTGAAAATGCTTACACAAGAGACACACAATCACAAACAAGAAACCACTGATCATGCCATACCTAATGCAGAAAGCGGCTCATTTTCATAGATTGGAACTGGTTTGGCATTCCCATCAGTCCTGTCCTTCATATCTGTTTGTCTGTCAGTCGCGGTTCATTTTATAATTAAAATGACATACCGTATACACTCGCCACTTATACCCAAACAGGTTGACAATGTTCTTACAACCAATGTGATTTCACTCCACCAAGCTCACCCTAGATGCTTCCAAAGGCCAGGAACTTTGTATACCAGGTGTGTGGAATCTACAAAGTGTGCATACTGTGACATAATTAAAGGAATAGTTCAGCATTTTGGTGAATATTCTTTGTGCTCTCTAACTAAGAGTTAGACGGTAGATTGGAGACTCCCTGTCATAGCTGTACAGTAAATATGAAGCTGGAGCCCGGAGGTGATTAGCTTGCCTAAAAACTGCACACAGGGGTAAAGAGCCCGCCTGCTCCATCCAATGGTGACAAAATCGCCTACCAACACCTCTAAGGTCACTAATTAACATGGCATATCTTTGCCCCATGACCCGCACAACACCTGAAGTGTAAAATGACATGCTTTGGTTATGGGGAGGTTATGTAGTAGACTACTTTGGCTAGGCCCAGTGGAAAATAAGGGTTATATAAACCATATAACTATAACTTCATAGGTTCTGGTGGGTGGATTTTTGTTTCAGGGCAAAATCCAGGCCAGTGTTTCACTGTTTCCAGTCTAGCTAATCATCTGGCTCCAGTCATATTTTGCGCGACATGACAGGAATAATGTTCACCCACCAATCTCTCTCGGCAAGAAAGCAATACATATTTCTAAAATGAGTTCTTTAAGCATTTTGTTGATCATTATAAAAAGAGGCTAATTCAAATACATGTAAATTAGTGAATGAACGTTGATTCAGTGTTTGTTGCTGGATTATGAGACGTTTGTTTGTTTGAACTCTCAGAACAACTGATTGTGGGATAACATAAAACCGACATTGGTGTTTATGTATTTACAGTATCTAATGAAATTTAAACTAGTATGACATCCCATTTGGATGGACCTGAATAAGTTTTGCATCAACGGACAGACCGACGAAACTATAACAAGCCTTTTCTGCTTGAATCAAACAATGAATGAGGTTTTGAACAGAGACTCAAGGCTTTTTTGAACTGTCCTGAAGGATGGCTTTCTGTTTGTACTGCCAAGACAGGTAGTGCTAGAAATGCACATTTTGAACTAAAACAAACAGAACACATTTGGGTGAGGAACTGTAGTTTGATTTATAATCTAACCTTTAACGACAGTTGAAAAACCCCATTTAACTACATGTCTTGTTTTAGTCAAAAGCTATTTGAATGCAAGATAGCTACTTAGTAACAAGAACAATTACATTAACACACAATATACATGTATCTATAAAAACACTAAGGCACTTGAAATTGTGTGTGATTTAACATTTCCAATGTTTATGATTGTTGTCTCTAAAATAATTTGAGGAACACATGTTGTGCCACAGAAAGCACATTCGCCGCTATTGCCTGGAGACAGCATCAAAATCAACAGGCACACATAATCATGTGTAACCCATGTTTAATAATAAAAGAAACAGCTTAAAATCAAGTTTTAAAATGCTACATCGTATCTTGCAAACACACTATTAATACATGTTATTGCCACAGAAGAATACACTACATATCCACATCCTTCATTTCATAGGCTTGTTTAGGGTCCTGAAATGAG
Source organism: Lates japonicus (assembly GCA_033238685.1). Classification (NCBI taxonomy): domain Eukaryota; kingdom Metazoa; phylum Chordata; class Actinopteri; family Centropomidae; genus Lates; species Lates japonicus. Next base: position 26,084 of record BRZM01001454.1, read on the forward strand.
ACCACAGACCAATATAAAGCCCCCATTTGAGACCTTTAGTTTTGTGCTGTGGGGCTTGAAAATGGTCTTGGAGACAGTGCAATAGCAAGCTTCATCACCCTTTTGGGATTACACATCCCACATATGTGACCTCAGCCTTCTGCACTGCTTTCTGAGAAATGTTTCCAGTGCCAAGAGAGGTCAAGAATCTTCTATTTTTCATCTGACCGTAACACTAGCACAATAGAGTTGATTGAGTTTGTCTGTGTGTAGAGTATATTAGACCATTAAAATAAAGTTGACTTGGCATTACAATAGAGTAGGTAGCGCCACTCATCTGAATAATCTTCAACTGATGACAGTTGTCGCTATCATTACATTTTCATTCTAACAGATGTAGAATGGGCACTCTCACAAAGCACAATCACGTGCCTATGAGCTCTTATGTGCCAGAAGCTAACCTTGTGGAGCTCTTCTTCTGAGGCCCACTGACAAGGTCTCAACCTGCCCTCTTCTTCCTCCTCCTCCTCCTCCTCCTCCTCCTCTTCTTCTTCCCTCCTGCTCTGCCTCCTCTTCCTCTTTCTACCCTATCTGTCATGCAGCTGTCCTCTGCCCTTGGTGTGTGTGTGACCCATGTCCTAGTCCCACCTTTCTGGCTTGACTTGCCTTTAACAACATCAATAGAGGGCCTCGTCTTCTTCTTTCTCTTTCATCATCTTCCCTCCTCCTCCTCCTCTCTTCCCTCTCTTCCTCTTTCTTCATTTTCCTCCTTCAACATTCTCATCCTCATCATCACGCTTTCCTTCCACGCACACGCTGGCCCTAACTTAGCCATGGCTAGCTAGCTGAAAAACGAGGAGGAGGCGGTGTAGAAGGGCAGGTAGAGAGTGCTGCATCATGCATGGAGAATGGGAGGTGGAGGAACTCAGCAGCTGTCACAAGCAGAGATGCAACAGCATGTCTGGCACAGTCCGGGCGAAGATCCCCTGTCCTCCACTTGACCATTCAAAGCGCCGCCGGAAGGGTGGTCCGTTGGGGTGCTGGGCAGATCCGTAGGTACAGCCTGCGGAGCGCCTGTGGATAAGGTCCCGGGCGGGAGGACGACGGCCAGTGGCGAACGCTGGGTTTGTGGAAGCACTCAGTCGGGTGCTCTGGAGCAGGATCTCAGCTCTCGCAGACGCCTGTAAGGAGGTTGTTAACAAGAACGGAGCGCCTGGAGGAAGGCCTCAGGGTCGCCAATGAACCTCATCTTCTCCAGGGAGAGACGAGCACGGGCACGCCTCCTCCAAAACTGGTGCAACCTGGGGATTTGCATCCCATTAGATCTATATAGCCTGGTCAGTTGTTCAAAAGGCAGGGATGCTGATTCAGTATTACATTGCATCAATCCTCGTTTACTGTGTTGTATGTATTATATTCTATATTTACTGTCTGCAATCTCATTTGATTGTCCAAACTGATACACTTACATTGCCCTCATAACTTACCCATTGAACAAAAATGTGCAATTCTGGCATGTACACTACATATTGCAAAACAATCCCACAATGCACTTTTATATGCCAAAAATTAAAGTTATTTAAAACTATAGGTCGAGATGATGCAGAATTATGATGATTCAAATTAGAGTCTATCATATAGGGAGTATTGACTGAATAGTGATTTTGGATACAGTATCGTCTTTGTACCTTTCTCTTTCAAATAATTTTCTGATGATAAATGTTGTGCAATCATTTTAGTAAAGCGTAGTTAATTGGATGCATTCTTGATTTGTATGTCCCTTGCCTCTAACAGTGACTGTTAGATGTAGAGACAGATTTTACATACAATTTCTGAATTAGTTGTGATTTTTCTTCTTATTTACAGTAAGTAGCCCACACAATATGGTACTAATTAGGTCATTTGGGGATATGCTGTGTGTCTCTTTGGGGAATATCAGTGTCTAATACTCTACAGTCTGGCAGCAGGTCCTGAAACTGAAGGAAAGGCTCATCATCATCATCAAACTTCCTCTTGAAGTGTAAGCAATCCTTGACACTTTTAAACATGATCAGAACCGCCAGGGTCCTGAAGACATTTAACACCACCATAAATCAACTGCACCGCTTCATGTTACTACATCTCAACATTAATAAAGGCCAGAATGTAATATTAAACAAAAAATTGGACCATAGCCTCAATAAACAAAGGAGTCCATACCACATGGTGTAAGACACCTAAGGACTGCTTTTACAACCTGTACAGCTAACTTATTTAAGACCTGTTCCATACCACAGCCTGAGCTTGTTTTGTGGGCAGCATCTCATTGGGAATCAAGCTTAAAAAAAAATGACCTAAATGAACATCTGTGTTGGTAAAGGGTGTACCGTGTAAATTGCTCTTCAGAGCTGCATGGCGCAGGTTTGACAGGCAGGTCTTGGTAGCGCCCGATTCTATATGGGCTGATATGAGAGCGGAGGGTCTCCCTGGGTCCAGGGAAAGGATTCATGACAAAACAAGGGTCATTCTCTCTCTGATATCGGTCTGCAAAAACAGAGTGGAAATCAGTATGGTAAAGAATTGATCTAATTCTAATCATAAAATATGAATCTTTAAACAGGCCAATTTCAAAAGATGTGAAACAGCTTAAGAAGTTACATTATCTATCAACCTTCAATGCTCTGTCAACAATCCGCTATCAGTGCATTCAACATCGGGTTTGTAAACTATTTATGCACATTAACAGGAACACGTTATCCTCAGAATCTCAAAACCGCTTTTGTATATGCTTTCCACGATGTGGAAATGTCAACAAGATGTTTATCTATGATACTGGCAAATATGTTATGTTGTGTGGAGGAGTAACCAGCTTCTGTAAGCTGCGTGACAAATCTGAAACAACAATAATGGTGAGTACCAAAAAATTACAGATGGCTGGCAACTCTGTGATATGTAACAAGTGGGACACAGATGGAAAGATGACACCCACTCACACCCATGAATTTCTATTGATTAGGTAGTAGGAGTTAGCGCAGATGTTTTGACATCAATTTGTTCGGTGAAACGGATCCCGCCAGCGATGGAAAATGCACTGGGAAGCGCCAACAGCATGGTAATCTGGGAAGCAGAGGAGATGTGCACTGTGCCAGCACAAGGGCAAAACAACTTGACAAAGGTGTCCAACAGGCAACATGCCCTGCTTGACGAATTCATGTTAATTTTTGACAGTTTCTAAATAATACAAATATTTGTAGTCAGATCACTCATGTTTTAAAATGTGATGAAGATAAGAAGAAACATCAGATACATTACTTACAAAGAGCAGTGCTGAAAAACAGGTTTCACTGTAGATACTGAGGCCTGAGCCAAAGTCTGTATGTGATTCTCAAATCCACGGTAAGAAACTGTGACGTCCTTTTGATCACAGTGAATGGCTGTCATTTGTTCACTGTTGTTTCTCCTTCATGCAGAATGCAAAGCCAGCTGTTTGAAGCGTAGCGGGCTGGACCTCCTGTCACTCACCTTTCCTCCTCAAAGCTTCTTCCGCCTCCCTCTACTCCGCCCTCAAGATGAACAGACATCATCGCCACAACCCATCTTGGCTGTGACCAAACTGAGGCGACACTATCTCAGCCTCACCTTTGGGTAGCTGGATGAAAAATGTCCGGCTTAATAAGCCCCTGCTTTGCCTGATGAAGAGTTTTATTTCGCTGCTTTTTCTAGTGTTTGCTTAACAGACTAATCAGACACGAATGTTCATTGAAACATCCCTCAGACTGTGCTGTCTCCTACCAAACCTATCTTACCAGCCCCAGGGAGTAAATGGATTACATAGAACAGCTTTACATTTTGTATTTTCTAAGGATTTATCAGACATGCTTTGAGATCGACATTCATGCTAACAGCCCAGTGCCATTTCTGCATCACTGCAGTTGAAGCACCAATCTGTCTATTTTGTCAATTTTACGCCCCCATCTTATCCCAATTCACAAGATGAGCCCCCTGACCACAATTTATTGTAGAGAAGGGATTGCATGTCCTTGTGACACATTGCCTAGGGATGACTAACGGGTGTCTTACACAGAAAGTGCTCAGTCGTGATTTTCAGTCGCTTTTCAGTCATCACTTTACACACCTGTAATGGAACAAGTTAAGTCTTGTTTTAATAGGCTTGCAGTTTACTCATGCCATACATGCCTCCTGTGTAGACATACACAGAGCATCGGGGGCGTTGCTGCTAACATGTTGCTCATACATTTCACTTTCTGTGTAGACATGGTGTAAGAACAGTTCAACTGACACCCGACCGTAAATATATCTGTGGTATATGTAAGCGTATATTATATGTGGTGATAGTACATTTTCAGGAAGTACAATTGAGAATTGAATACAGATAAAATAATCAGATGGAGAATGCTTTTTTGCTGGCTGTCCAGTAAATTTAAAATCATACAACCAGTAATAGTTCCAGCTAAAGCCACCCTAATTATTGGATTCGCTACTGCCTTAAATTAGTAATGCCACACCTTGATAGTTTATATTATAATTTATATCATCATTACATGGTGTGTATTACCATAACCCATTATTGTCATTGCTTGTTGAAGCCCAGTCCCCAAGATGTATTGTTAGTTGAGTGCAGCAGGTGGAATCACTCAGTGAAGAAAGAGTCACAATTAGAGGTGGAGTGATATCTCTAAACACAAATTTTAATTTAAAACTTCCTGGTAGCAGCACAAGTCTTCTTTTTTTTTGCTGTTGCTCAGGTAAAGCGCTTTAGATGTTCAAACCAACAAATCTGTACACAATAAGTCGCCCAACCATGTCAAGGCAAAGGTGTTTATAGCTGTTCTGAAAGGCCTCAGAACGACTTCCACACAATGTTTGACTTTGTGACTAGCACATTTTTCTGGGGCATACTGACACATTCAGAGACAATTATATATATATATATATATATATAGAGAAGAAGAACTTGACCTGTTGCTATATATATATAAACGAGTATATATATAATATATATAGCAACAGGTCAAGTTCTTAGCTGACTAAATCAACTTAGTGAAATATTCTAGAGGCAGAGGTTATGGAGACACATGCATGTCATCTGTTAAGAAAAACCATATTTAGATTTTTATAGATGAATTAATACTGACAATCAACAGAGTTTGCATGTGGAAAGTCAGTTCTTCTGCTACTGGTTGATGGGGGGCTTTTGCAAATTGAGTGGGATCTAGATCTAACGATACGTGTCGACCGATGACAGGTGAAAGAAAACAGTTGGCGACTCCACATGTATCACACAATAGACACAATTGACTGCCCTCCCTTCAGGCCAACGGAGTGAGTCAACAGTGACGAGGACTGTTGCTCATGGAAAGAGCAGATTCAAAAATTGGGGGAAAAAAAACAATACAAAATTCACCAATAAATTCTGTACATGGAGGAACTAGAGGGAGAATCCAACTGGAAGAGGTCAGGTTTCCTTCACACTGGAGCCTGCAACTCAGCAATCCCAGTTTTGGTCCTAATCCACCATGTTACCTTATGGATTATTCACATTTTATAGCGTCTTGTCAGAGTAAAACCGTACTTCTGTGAGCTGGATTCCACTGCTGAGGGCTCCCCCACCAAGGACCACCAACTAGGGCCAATTATGTCACTGTTATTGAGCGCTAGTGCCATGGTTAATTAGCAGCTTTGGCCCTTCTCATTTCCCCCCTGAGCTGCTTTTTTACCCTCAGCTATTTTCCTCTCCATCACCTCCCCTCTCTGCTGCTGTTGCTACGTTTGCTTGGGCACAAAGAAACAAGCATGCCATCACTCCCTCTGCCCTCCATAGGGACCTCCATCTCAACATCCCCTCTCCCTCTTTTACCGCTCTCTTTCATCCCCCAGTCTCAGTCCCTCTGTCTCTCTCTCTCCCTCTCTCTCTGTCTCTCTCACTGACATCTCCTTTCAACAGCGGTCACAGTTGACAGCTCTCTGAACCGGGGTGAAAAATGATAGATAGTGTGTGTTCATCTGTGAAAGAGGAAGGGAGAAATGGGTTGAGAAATAAAAACAAGGAATGATGAGAGAAAAAAATCTCCTGGGGGGATATCATCCCTCTCTTTTTCTGTTTCCGTCTGCAGCTCGCAGGAATGTGACAGTGACTGAGAGCGAGTGCGAGCTGTGTACGTGTGATTGTGTTTAACAGTGTGTGTATTTTGAGGGGAAAAAAAAGAAGAACCTGTGAGTGTGTACAAGTGTATGTGAATACGTGTGAGTGTGTACGTGAGGCGCTGCTTCACCTCTGTTCAGTCACAGCTCCTCTGGCTTCATCTCTTCTTATCTTCCCTCTCTCGCAGTTTCCCTACCTCTGTCTCACTCTCTATCTCGCCTTCTTTTTCATTACACCCTTTGATGATGAGAAGTTAATTGCAGTGCTAGGGCACGAGACAAACCGTGGGAGGGAGACAGAGAGTGATAGAGAATAGGAGGAGAGAAAGGAAGGGGTGGGGGGTGGAAGGCAGATAGAGGGAGGGCTGACGGAGGGCTGGAGAGATGGAATGAGTCAGGGAAGGAAAGATAAGTGCCTTAGGAGCCTTGTCATGAGTGGAGACAGATCGCCCGCAGGGATGATTTCTGCTGCTGTGATTGACTCACTCCCTCCAGCGCTGAGATAGACAGGCGCACACACACTCAGACATGCACAGCTTGTAGTGTCCTCAAATATTTTGGAGGGAAAGTCAACTAAGGCCATAACAGTCGACCAGAGTGCTCCAGGGCCACACTACCAATGTCAGATTCTGGCTTTTAACACATACTGTAGGTGTTATTTTATCTTCCTCAAACCAAGCTATTTTTGACATCCACAGTCTAATAATAACCAGTGTCTTTGGCAGCTTTGAAGATTTTAATTGGGGATTTGGATTAAATTTGGATATTGTTTAGGTAACATTTGCATTTACACAAAGACCCTTTTTACTATATATTCTCCAAAAGAGTATCGCCCACAACCATACAACTGCATCTTTCTTCAAAACAAAATCTAAATAGGTATGCAGGAGTGACCTCTCTGGATGCAAACTGATCTCTGCGAGATGTGGTGCAAAACGCAATAAAGGAAAACACTCTCATCTCAGTTCTCCACTAGCAAATTGACAGTGGAAAAGAAATTACATCCTGGCGTTTCAGGATGTGTTTCCAACCTTTCCAACCTGCATAGTTTTTAGTTTTAAGAGGTAATTCTATCCAGTAATTTCAAAATGAAAGGAGCAAAAATCTATGTAGCAGAAATCATTTTGTGACCCCATAACATACTAAGAACACATCCTGTACATGGATCATGAACCTATGGGGATGCTGACTTTTTGCCCGGGACCTGTTAGATTTAGCCTCAGTATTTTGGCATGGTATCAAGACATGAAATCCATTTTCTCAAGCTTGTCATTTCAAAAGGTTTAAAAGCCCATATCAAGGAGTTAGCAGACGAAGGCCTTTTCAAATAACTAATGGAAAAAATGTTAGTAAGCTTGCTAGCTACAGCTGATAAAATCCATTAGTGACAGTTGTCCTTTCAGACTGCAAAATCTGGGCCATTAGCTAGAAATGAGAAGCCTGCCTCTATCTACTTTAGTCTGAAAAACAACAAATGTCTTTATTTATTTCTCTAAACATAGACTAGACATTTTCAAATTACGATCAAGATGCAAACGAGTGGAACATTTTAGCTGAAAATTTTACTTCTCTATGCCCTCTAGTGGACAAACTATGTAATGGCAACATAGCTTCTACATTAGCTTTGGCATTTCTGTACTGCAATTTCTGGTTACTTATCAGCTAGCATATATACTGATACCAATGTGTCTGCAATAAACTATTATCGGCCACTATATCGGCCAAGCTAGTGCTGATAAAAAAGTATGACTACAACACATAAAATAAATCCAGTTGTGTACTTTCTCCTGTGCTTCACCATTCAACTTTGTACAGTTTTCAGTTTGTCTAGGTTTGACTAAGCAAATCCATTTTTATTTTCTGTACACACATCTCTTTGCTGCATGCCTTAGATATGAGGACTGTACTACCGCCAGCAGCTCTTATTTTCACATTTATACAATTGCTGCACAATATCCACAGCAGGTTTTTATGATGAAAGTGGTGCTGTCTCTGGTCACAGGCATTTATGTTTTTAAGGTGGATAAACTATGACCGCCGCTCTGTAAACCACCACCTCTGTCAAACAGCAACCAGAAAAATAAACAGGCTGACAATAAACAGTGTCACAATATATGAGGGAGCTTTTAGCTTATCTTCTTGTTATCTTCTTTCTGTCAGCTGTGGCTTTTTTAAGAGTGTTTGGAAGTTCCTCTTATGTTCCCTCAACCTGTGTTTAATAGGAAACAGTCAAAGAAAAACTCATATTTAAGCCAAACATGGGGGAAGATTTCATTTATACAGTGATTCT